>JBBBWG010011735.1:0-20412 GCA_037176905.1 Azolla pinnata
AAGAGAATCAACGTCTACTTGGAGATCTACAACAAGTTACTCTGGAAAAACGACAACATGACGAAGATTTGGCGCAATGGATACGACAATACGAGGAGCGAGTTCAACAATTGGAGATGGCACTAGCGTCTTCTCGACAATAAATAGTCGACAGCCATGGAATTTTTAAAGAACCGAATATTAGTCTCCCTACAAGGTTTGCTGGGACACACACGCTCCCAATTTCGGGGATTTTTGAATCAGGTACGATTAGTCATTCAAATGCACCCAACGCGTTATCCAAGGACTGGCTTGGATATGGTCCCAACGATCGTACTTGGGAGCCTGCAACAAATGTTAGTACCAGCTAAACCTAGTCTTTCATCCTTGTCGACTCGTACCACTCGTCGTTTTAAGAGGGGGGATTGTGTTATGATCATGGACATGTAATGCTCGAACCCTCAACCTTGACCTTTGTGTTATATCATCTTATCCGTCGAACCATTTAGCTTATTTGATTATCATTCGTAACTACATGTGAAAGGCACAATTGAGATTCCGGAGAATTCATGCAGCGATGACACGTGCCACTACATGTAGTGCCACGTGGCGTTGCATGCAGCCTCTCTGCTCCTGCATGTGGCCTCCCCTACCCCCAAGCCCATCCTATAAATTCAGGGCTATCACTCCTCTCAACTCATTCCGGTTCAACACCAGTCCCTAGCCCTCTAGCTTACATTATTATCCCAACTCCCTACTATTTCTTCTTCTTCTTCTTCCAATCTCGGAGAAGCTGTAATATTCTTTGTTTATAATATATCTTAACATTCTAGTCCTACAATTGTTATTCTTTTCTTGTCCCGGTGCTGACAATTGTTGCACGAGAGCCTTTATACTTTGCTCGAAACCAATCAACTTTTATAATAACCTAGAACATCAATTTTATAGCTAGAATTAGTGATAACCCTTAATTTGAATTATATCACCTTTAAATGGCTTCGAAAGAAATACTTGTTTAAATATATGGAAATTCACTTCATAAATTACTTGTACAACACCTGTATATCCCAATTCTTTATCAATCATGTTAGTATCCTTACTACTTGCGCGTGATTGTTGCTCAAAGGATGCTACCACACACGAATCTTGTGTAGTGTGCAAGTCATCTAGCTTCAAGATACGTAGATGTTGCTCATAGGCCCACATACTACTATAAGCTCACACCTAAATTAAAAAGGAAACATAATATACACATGATAATTTCAAAGCTAATAAATGTAGTTATTTATTATACATTTCAAGTTTATGGATCATAACGTTCTATCGCAACCAATACTAACCTCTAGTTGTAACTTGTTCTTTATTATCTTGAGCTTGTTTTAATCTATCTTGTATCCATTCAAGAAGTGTCGGTAATTTTCTAGCTTTTCCACTTCGTGGGCCCCTTGCCTCACTTGTAAAATTGACCTTAAACTCGTCCAAAAACATGGTCATGCATTGTGCATTGTTGATAATGAATGTGGTCACATTTTCTTCCTCTTCATGGAAATTAGTGTCTCTAAATGCATTACTAAACCACGTCGCTAATTACATCGCTAAACCACCTCGCTAACTGCATCGCCGAGTGAAGTTCATTTGCGACGCTCAGAGCGACACCTTTAGCAACAAGTTTTGGTGTCACTAATGGCCAGATCTGTAGTAGTCCATGGCAAGAAGTCGTGGATCTATATTGTTACAACTAGTTGCAAAGAAATTGTACAATATATACATCGTTGTGAGGTGATGGAGTAACACTTGCTAGTTGTGCGCAACCGGATTTGCCTCATATCAGGTTTGACCATTAGTTTACATCTTCTGTAGGCCATTGGTTTAGAGAACAAGTAGTCCATTGGTTTACATGTATCTTGGAATAATTTAAGTTGAGGGTTTAAGTCAAACATGACATGTTTCAAGTAATTTTAAGCTTGAGAATGAAACACATAGTCTTACGAAAGACCCAAATAGTAGGGTCCAGAACATCGAACAATTTTTTGTCAGTAATAAAAAATATGATATTGCACAACGCAAGTGTCGAATGCGGGCATCTAATGGTCGTGTTCACACTGTCCATAAGTAGACGGGCCATATTTGTAATATGCCGAAAAGGCTTGTGCCCTAGCTTGGGGGTATAAATACCAAGCTTGTATGGTCGTCCAAAGTTGGTTGCTCCAACTCCATGTTAATAGAGGTTTCTATTATTGTGTCTATCTCTCTCTCTCTTTTGTGTCTTTGTCGCCACTTCTGATCGACCCAGATCTGAAGCCTCCTCCTTCAGATCTGATCTTCTCTTTGTTCTGACCTACCTCTTGACACCTCCACCATACTGCCGGGAGCTAGTGCTTTGTTCTGACTGACGACCTTACACACAACAGTAAGTTTCATAAAAGTAAAATAGTGAAAGCACAATAGTTGTACAAGTCCTTGCTTTCCCATCTTGTGCTTATACAAGAAGATCATTTTGTAGACTCAGCTTAGCAAAACATATTAGAATTTATGATTCACGGAAAGAGGAGAGAATGGCTTCCATAATCCAAGGAACGAATTGCACATGGGTATGAAAAGAATGTAAGTGTGTTTTATATTTTATAGAATTGCAATTTCGAATGGAACTTTGTTATTTCCTTATAGACTCATGATGGAACAACTTGTATCATGGAGCAATGCATATCTTCCTTTTTGTAACAACTTTGTGGACACAACAAACCTACTTGTTGAGGTCTGACATTGAATGGTTTTTGTCTAAACTATCTTGTTCTGTCTCTATGAATGATGTCTATTGACATCCTTTTTGTAACATTTTGCCACTGCGATTGGGAGCTATTGCAACATACAATGCCAGACCAAATTGGTTGGTCTTGAATGTTGAATCTATTGCCCAAGTATTGGTAGATGACAATTTGAGAGTCATGCTTAACATCCACTCATCTTGGATCATAATGATGAATGGTTGGCATCCTGGTATGTATGGTTGCACATGCAATACTTCCCACTACAATCCGATGCTTGTGCCTCATGCATCTTGCAGCCCAATCAGAATTTGACAACGTATTCCCAAATTTCAGTTTCGATGCATGGTTTTGTATCTATTTTGGCAACATAAAGAACCGATGGGTTACTTGATCAGTAGGACAAAACTTGCGTTTATGCATCATCTCCTTCCGCATGCTCATGTTTGCTGCTTGAACAAATCATCCATACAACAATCGATAACTATAGGATGGACCACTAGATGTAAGATTTCAGAGACCATACAATGTTATTTCAGCTCAAACTCTTCCTCTATGCATCATCTTTCTAATTGACACACTAAAAATGCATCCACATTTCTTAGACTGTCAAGTTCTTCGTATTTGATGCTCTCTCCTCCTAGGTTGGCTGAATCTATAGCACCCAAATACATTGATATTTTCAGATACCCATTTCCATTTCAGCAATCTAGTGCAAAATTGCATTCGAATCGTGTTTAAGGCATGTGCAATATCCTTAAATCCTATAAAAAAATTGACATATTACTAAGTCTTGTCGTGTGTCATTTTGACATCCAAAGTCTTTGGCAGCAGATTGTATGAATACCTTTGGCGACCCATAATATTCTACTTGAGCACTTGTACACCAATGTACCTGTATACTAGTTATTGTGTCCTCTAAAGACCGATACAATATATCATCTATATGGTTGTTGATGAAGATGTTGGTCTAATCTTCGATACATGGGATTTGCAATGTGGGACACAAGATGGCTGACATAGATATATCCCTTAACCTACCATTAAATGGCACTTGATGCAGTTCCATTGCCTCAAATCTCTAATCTTTACCTCTAGACCAGCTGAAGCTTCTTTCAGTTGCAATGGTTTATAAGTACCTGCCAAGTCAGTTTTCATAATATTGCACAACTCACGGTTGAATGAAAAATATGGCTTCTATAGGAATTGTCGGGTCACACCATCAGAATGCTACAAGTTAATTGTCCCAGTCTAGTCCTTCTCGCTTGAATGATTGGGATCATCCTAATCATCCTCCCAAAAATTAGTTTTGGTCATAGTGATTGCAGCTTCCACATCCTCATGTTCCATTGTCTCATCTGATACGACTTGATTAAGATCCACAAAACACACATAATTGCAGCTGTAGAAGGCCATCTAATTGAGAAGATTATAGAGGGTGGGTTTTATTTAGGTCAAGTACTACACTGAACACGTTAGTTAAGTTTAGGTGGCTTGCATTAGAATGATCAAAACAACTTATTACTTACATATCATACGACTAATTCCGGTGTACTTGTTCTCTAGACCAATATATATATATATATATATATATTTATATGAAATTAAAATCAATTTTCCTTTTTAAAATTTAGGTCATGGGATGAATTAAATTTAATGAGATTATTTAATATATAATTAATTTGGTTCATTTGCATCAAATAAACAACAATGACAAATTGCCTTATTTTAATAGACTTTAGCAAATGATTGATATTAAAAATGTATAATTTAACATCACTACTTTTCCAAATAACACAGAAAACCAGTCGCCAGGAGGCTGGGGATATAGAGACGAGGCTTCCTGAAGGAGGGGCCTGACAAAACAATACTACCACAACATTGACATATTTGTGAGACTTGTAAGCAGTCAATTAAAATAGTAATAGCAAGATTAATTACATTGGATTGGCAACCGGTTAATCAGTTAGATGTCTTAGAAACCAACTCAGCCGGCGGCATATACAATCAATCGTACATGCAAACAATGAATACGTCGTCGTTCATCGCTAAATGACGATCAACCGGCATATAACAGTTGGCATATATAATTATAATAATAATATCATGTACTATATTCTATCTCTGCACCGCTCGATTTGGATGATGAGGCCATGGCGCAGGGAAACCTCGCCTGCATGATCTACTTGTTTCACGCCGGCGCTGTAGCTGGTGCTGATCATCACCTAGTCTACTACTTCTCTGTAAGTACTAGTGTTATTGTTGTCTTCTCCGATTACATAAGATCAAGCAGAGTAGGGCTATGAAGCGAGTGAGGAACCCCATGGCGATGAGCATGACGAGGCAGAGTGTCCAATGCTTGATGTCATAATTGGTGGAGTAGAGCAACGCACAGCGTGTTATGATCCATACGCCAGCATACCTGCACAACCGTGACTATATTTAATGATAGATTCATTCATACATGCATGCATGTAACAATATAATTGCGAATACTATATACATCGAGAATTGATGTTTACGTGCATGCACAGATTCTAATAATTTTCCAGGTATCTGTCAAGCTAGGCTGCGAATAGAATAGAGCGGAATTCATATACATTAGTCGAATACTACGGGGATTGCATAATATACCTCTTAGCGTTTGCTATAACGTAAGCTTGAAGTGCCCAATGTGCATAGTTGGCGTATCGAACGAATTCGATGACTTCCGGCAGGCTCTGTTTGGTTGCAAGGAGGGTGGCGACGATGGGGAGGAAGACTGACCACTGCCGGCCGCCGGAAAATGATTATAAAATCAGAACAACAGCGAGAAGCGATCAATCAGCTGATGATAAAATTAAGGATTAGCAGGTCCATATTGACATGCAGATCGTGATCAGGCGTCGGATTGGGCGCAGGATTAGAACGTTGGGGAATTAGGAACTAGATTAATTAGCTGATCATACGTAAATATAGTGCGCGGCCAGCGGCTCATGCAGATTAATTACAATATATATCGACGACGAAATGATACTCTTAGAACTATAAGGTTCACATATAAGTAGAAGTACTACATATAGTAACTATACTAATTAGTATTCTAAACATGGAGATTCTACTAACGAGTAGGATTGTAGTAATTATTAGCATTCTAAATAACTAGGACTATTAGTATTCTTGTCTAGTATTAACATTCTAGTCTCTTAATATTCTTGTGCTATAATACTTTCATATATTAAATCGCCCACTTTATACCCAAATCAATTCACCTTGCTACGCTCATTATCTTGACCTCATCGCGGTGTGATCATTTCACTACTTTCCATGTTAGTCTCATTGTCTATCCTAATTTGTACAGATGCAGCATATTGCATGCATCGCCTGCGGCGCCAAAGGACAGTAATAGATAGATAGAAGATACGAACCAATTGAGCGGGGCCAGCATCCATGAGGACGGCGAAGATATAAGCGATTCCCGTGACGCAGTAGATGAGCGCGAGCGTGACCACGTAGTTCTCGCCGAACGTTGACCTCGTGTTGTTGAAGAAGTAGAACATGCAGAGGAAGACGACCGGCTTGAGCGCCACGTTGAAGAGGTCGATTGCGTCTTTGGCTAAGAAGTAGGCCACCCTGTTGATGCCCGACGCACTCTCGCGCCAGTACTGCAGCTTCTCGTTGTTGAAGGTTCGCAGGGATGCCACCATGCACAAGAGCGCTGCATAATTCGACGTGCAGCACAGTATTGATTGATTACATGATTAATGACTATTTTATGATGATAATTATCCATCAATCATCCACAATATTCATCATTGGATGGATGGATCAATCATCATCACGAAAACGCGGATCTGCATCTAGCTAGAGATATCAATCATTCGGCGGCCGCCCAATAATTATATCCGTATTTACTACATATTACAGTTAGCGATTCATGCTAGATTAATCACATGATTCAAACTCCATACTCAAATTATAGTTAGCCAGTCCCATAACTAATTACTTACTTACTTACTTCAGTGATTGTATAAGAATATATCAATACTATTATTTCCTTTATTAAGGCGGAGGTAATTATAGATAATGATCTACAGCTGGTCTAAGTAATTATGCATGAGATTGTCAATCCTAGCGCGCCAATACTAAATTTATTAGCCTTAATCCCTGATGATCGATTACCGCGATCACTACTGCTACTGCTGGTACTGATCCATGATCAGATGGTGCAGCAATATGCGGATTGATTGATCACTTACAAACTGCGATGATAACGAAGGCGTAGCTGCTGGATCCCAGGCTGGCGTCAGTGGCCGGCACAATGGCCCCCAGGCACGTACCGCAAAGGAGCAGAATGAAGTAATCCTGCATCTGCAGCCTCGCCTCCCGGATTCGTTGAAGAGCGACCCTTCAAAGTAGTAGCAAATAATATAATTATATATATCGCGGATCGTATTGTGTCAGCCATATCATGCATGCATGCCGAAGTACGTAATATTAATAATAGAGAAGGGCCTGCAGCTGGATCGATCATACGATCAGTAACGACGTCTCGGCGAAAAAGTTAAATTACCTGCAAATGATCATCTTGAATTGCCCGAAGAAGCCTGGAGTGGTCCGCTCGGAGAGGTCCTCGTATCTCGCAAAGGTGCTCCGCAAGTCGTCCCAATGGCTACTCAGCCGAAGGATGTGCCCAGAGGCGGGGAGCAGCAGGAAGCGGAAACAATGTGTAAAAGTAGAATGCTCTGCAAGTAGGGTGCGGCTGCGGCTAGTAGTGGCGGAATAATATTGTTGGTGTTGATGATGATTTTGCAGGTGGCCGATGGGGAGCTGGAGGTCGGGGGGCACGTCGTAGCCATTGTGGTGGATCCATTTGAGGGGGAGGGTGGCGGGGTCGACGCAGCGCCGCTCGCCCGGCCGCGTGATGCCTTCCAGAACGTCCATGAAATGGTCGGGCGGGTTGATGCGCTCCGGCACCACGATGTTCATGCCCGCAAAGTACTCCTCGACTTGGTCCACGGGCCCCAGGTACACGGTGCGCCCGCCCTTGGCCAGAAACATCACGTCGTCGAACATCCGGAACAAGCCGTAGCTGCACCGCATATAGATTAATCCATATTATCTAGTATCGATCGCCGCAGTTCGAAGATCGCTGAATCCGCAAGCTTTATATTTGTAGTGAAGGGATCAGATCGGATCGGATGGGAGCCCAGTGAGCTCCTCCGATAATTCTCTTTATGATTAACTCTCAATTGCCATTAAATCCTCAATTCAATTCTCTCTGTTTTTCCCGTTTTTGTACTTTCGGATGATTGGGTGGGTACGTACGCCTTCCGATTTTGGTACTTAAAAATGGATGATTGGGACCCTAAACCTCCTACCTAGTTAGGTTGCATCATGTTTTGTCTCATGGGCCCAATCGTGTTTGGTCTTATTAAATAAAAGACGTTGGTTTGTATCTTTCTTTCTGTCATCGAATGATCCTTCTAGGACGGAGCTACCTATTATACCTGGGTTGATGCAGCACCACGCCCACGTTGACCCCCGCCTGCGCCTCCCTCCTGAGCGCTCGCAGCACCAGGAAGGAGGAGGTGCTGTCCAGACCCGACGTGGGCTCGTCCAGAATCAACAGCGATGGCTCCATCACCATCTCCAGCCCTACGTTCACCCTCTTCCTCTGCCCGCCCGAGATCCCCCTCTTCTCCACCGTCCCCACTTTGGAGCTCCTTATCTGCTCCAGCCCCAGAGCATCGATGATCCGCTCCACCACCAGGACTCGCTCGGCTTTTAGCATGCCCGCAGGCAACCTAGTAGAGGTAGGTAGGTAGTAGTAGTAGTACACCCCGCGCCGCCCGCCGCATGACATGCCGATATTGAATAATATGGTCAGTCAGTCAATGTTGTTTGTATATTCATGAATATCAATATCGACGGTACTAATTCTAGCTGCACGCTGCAGCTGACGATCAATAATATTATTGTTGATGAGTAGTAGTGATCATCGATCCATCCATCAAAGATGATGGATGCTACTCTGCACGGGCCGGCCAGGACAGGACAGGACATGAATGTAATTAATGGAGGAGATCGATGGATAGATATTAGCCACGCCAGTACGTTAATATACTAGTACGTACCTGTATCGTGCGCTGAACCAGAGATTCTCTTCCACGGTTAGGTTGCCGTGCACGATGTCGTCCTGAGCCACGAAGCCGATCACCTTCTTGTAGCACTGGATAGGGTTGGGGGTTCCGTTGATGAGGATTGTGCCGCTGGTGTAGCTGTTGTACGCCTTGCCGGCCAAAGCGTTGAGGAAGGTAGTCTTCCCGGCGCCGGAGGGGCCCATGACGGCCGTCACCCGCCCGGGCGACAGTTTCCCCGTCACGTTGCACAGAATCTTCTTCCCGTTGCTCTTCAGGTAGAGCGACAGGTCCTGGAACCTGATCTCTATCCGCAACCGCTCGTTGCCGCTGATGAGCAGCCTCCGTTGCTGATCCCGGCTACCGGCCGCGACTTCCAGAAGTTCTTTCCAGGTCGTGGCTTTGTTCTGCTGCATCATCGCCTTCTCTATTTCGATCTGCCCGTAGGCGTACCTCAGGATCTGGCTTCTGGTGTGGAGCTTGCTGCTCCACCGAGCTGCCGGCGGACGCGCCGCAATATTAGGACTTGAATATCCTGCAGCTGCTGACCCGGCCGCAGCCGATGGGGCTGCTTGATGATCGCCTGCATGATCCGACGTACTACTAGCTGCGCCCTCGTACAGCTCCTGCAGCTCCTGTATGTCCACCGGCCCCGATCCACGCGCCGAGCTCATTCTTCTACTACTACTACTACTACTCTGATCACCCTCCACTTCCCCGATCTGCACGTTGATCGTGCTTTGACTTCTGGAATAATTACTGATTGCAGCTCTTTCGGAGCGTAGCTGCTGCATCATTATATTCTTGCCTGTCATCATCATCGTCTGCTGCTGCGGCTGCTGCTGCACATGAGTCGACGAGCTCCGTGCCACGCCCGAGATCGTTCGGCCCAACTTCTTCACCACCGACGCTGCACTCCTCCACTTCTTTGCCGCGCTTGCGCTCTCCTTCACTTGCCGGATTGCCTTCTCGCGCACCTTCTCCTCGCGCTTCCGCCGAACTTTCCGGATCCAGTTGGAGCAGTTGTAGGCGAGTACGATAATCGATGCCAAGCCCAGCTGCGCCCAATTTATATTTAGGATCAATCTTATGCATGAGCATCGACCACGTACTTAATACTACTTCTCATCATCATCACCAGTAATGATTAATTGATGGTCCATTATTAACGGCTGCTTTATATTGACTGATATAGAACGTCAACGGCGACTGTCAGCAGCTGATCAGCTAATATCGAGTTACGTACAGTGAGAATGACGCCGTATGTTTGGAGATGTTGGGTGGTGGATTGCTCGCCGCAATTTGCGAGCTGGAAGCATTCTGCGGGGATCCAACAACATGCAGGACCCTACTGATCAGTACGTAATTAGCCAATATTCGATGGAGACCTGCATGGCGCATTACTATATATAGAGAGAGAGCTAGACATATATATGTTGCATTAATTTTTTAAGTACATAGTGTAAGTGTAACTGCTAGAACTTAGAATTATGGATCTCGTCGTTCTTTGGCAGACCGCGTCATGTTACTTACTGGTTTGGACAGTAGACCCTTGCCTACAGAAATAGCTGCAAATTACATACACAAAAATATTGGTCATCATGAAAACACTAGACACGCATAATTAGGCATATTGCATGCATGTATATCGATATAGGGGAGAATTAAAAGAAACGCCTAACAAAGTCATAAATTACATTTTAACGCCTATTGAAATCAGAAATTACAAATTAACGCCTAATCTTAGCTTATCGCTAATATGGTTTTGTTCCTAATCGCTTCCCACCGGTTGACCCTAATTGATTCCCTTCTAATATTTTCTTTACAAAGGTTAATAATTTTAGAAACTAATTAATGGATTAACGCATTGATTTGGTGTTAATCAAGTAATCCAATATTAATCAATCAGTTCATTTGATGGTAATTGAACTCACAATTAATGGATTCGGCGTTAATCAATAAATTGGGCGTTAAATTTTAAAACTAGGCGTCAATATGTAATTTCCAGTATTGGCAGGCGTTAAAATTTAATTTATAATTATTTAGGCGTTTTTAGGTAATTTTCCCTATATATATATGTATATAAACAACAGACGGCACACAACATTAATATTGATGACCGAAGGGATCATCCAGTTATAACTGGAGATCAAGAAGAAGAGATGAATTATGGCGCATAAATCGCTGTAACAATTACTATTAATGGACATGATCAGGTAGCTAGCTGCTAGCTATATTAGGTAGTCAATAATCTTGAATTCAAAAGATTTAGTTACCCTCTGTCGCAAGGGCGAATATCGGTGGTGGATGGGCAATAAGAGCCTGCAGGACAAAACAGGCCAGTGGACACAGAGAGCGACGCCCAAAGGTTCGCTCCCCCGCATGAATAACCCACTCCCGGCGTCAGCGGATAATCATACCTGATCATCAGATGTCACGAAGCTCAATAATTGATTAGCTAATATTGTTAATCACAGCTGCGAGCATCGTAATTAATGAGGCAGCTAGTTAGCGGCAGAAATCAAACAATGACTATATACAGCTATCTATGATCTATAAGCTGGTCACGAATTGTTGGGGATTAAAGTGTAATTAACGAAGCTTATAACGCTTATAAACCGGATTAATTATAAGTGGAATTATACATTATATTAAACAGATTTAACACTTACGGTGCGCATAAGCCCCCTACGAGACTCGTCCTGGTACACTGCGCTCCTAATGGGCATGCTGCATATTGAAACCAATTATAGCTGAGCACGTTAATCAATATAGATCATGTTTACAATGTGCTGCACGTATAGTTGATTGCACAGCAGTAAATGGATTAGCTGTGGAAGCTGGTGAACATCAATGAGCCGGATGGTAGATCTAATTACCTAGTCGGAATGAGTTAATCATAATCAGATTGAGCTAGTTAGGATCATGATCCCGCAAGGAGGAATCAGATCGGCCGATCATGGCTAGAACTGATCATTGACGGAGCTAGCTATATATATGTATCTATAGGGAAAATTACCAGGAAACGCCTAACACAATTTTTAATTACATTTTATAAACGCCTACCAAAACTAGAAATTATAGATTAACGCCTAATTTTAAAATATTACACGCAATTGATTGATTAACACTAAATCAATTAATTGTGAGTTCAATCAACATCAAATTAACTAATCGATCAAACGATCAATTACTTGGTAAACATCAAACTGACACAGTAATCAGTTAATTAGATTGTAACATGACTAACTTTTGTTATTATTCGAATATATTAAGGGAAATGATTAGGAATAAAATTAATTAACAGTTTGCTAACGGGTGCTAACGGGGGGGCGTGAATTTTTAGCGGAACATATAAATAGGCCTTAATTTGTAGTTTCTCTGATTTCAGTAGGCAGGCGTTCAAATGTAATTTGTAATTTTGTCGCTCGGTTTTTTTGGTAATTCTCCCATACATATAGAAATTACAAATTAACACCTAATAATGATCTAATTCCACTAAAAGTTAGCACTCAATAAATGCCGTTAGTAAATCTTTACTTGATTTTATTCCTAATCATTTCCCGCTGATTACTTCTAATGGAATCCATTACTATATTCGATTAGCAAAGTTTTGTAATAATTTTTAGAATCTTGATGATATAGATGTATGTCTGAATGTACGTATGTGTGATTTGCAGGACGTACGCATCATGCACCCTAGACCGCGAGGGCAGAAGAAGCCATCGCAGCATGGCAGGTCGGCGAGATCCGTTCGTAAGGGGATGGTGCGGGAGTTGTCGTCCTCATACAGCTGGCTGCTCGCATTTGTGACTATTTCACGCATGCTCTTGGCCCAGCCGGGCTCGCATCCCTGACTCCACCGCGACTGGTTGCAGTTGATGCTGTCCGCCATCCTCGCGTACGCCGCCGCATTGCCGCCCGCTTGGATGAGACCCACTAATGAGCCCACGAATGCTCTCACCTCCGCTCCGCTGCACATATATTGCATCATTAATCCTGGAAATTTAACAAGATCCGTATTACGCCGAATTACATACGCCGGCCTCCATACATATAATATTATTATTGACCTGCTCTAGCTAGTCGCTTCCAAATACTGTAACTGCACCTGATCATCAGCTAAAATTAATTGATCCAGGCGTTCTATAATTATTTGTGTCAAATTATTGAGATCATGTGATTGGCTGATTGATCAGGCGAATATTAATCGACAATACTGCAGCCGATCAATCGACACCGATGCTGTAGTGCTGACAGATCATATGCTTCTGCGCCAATATTAAGGATCGATTGATCTATATTTGTAATTGATAATCACCTGTTGTTTTAGCGAAACAATCGCTCAAGAATGTCAGGTTCCCTCCGAACCCGAATGTGGCATTCCTATCTTGAATCCTGTTGTGCTTATCAATGAAACAAGTCGAAGATTAAAATCGAGAACCCAAATTCACGAAAATTTTACATGATCAATATGAGATGAAGGAGCTGCTGCTTTGCATGATACGATTACATTAATATGTAGCATTTAAGTAGCAGGTTAATATACATGATCACCATGTCAAATAATTAGTCTTGCAGGCCTTGAATTATATACAAGGTCGTTAATGCCATAAGCATATATAATTATAATTACTTATATGGTGATGATGAGTAAGTAGGATTCATGGCCGTCTATATTATTATTCCTGCAATATCCATTTATTAAGGTGCTGCCACAATAGGCGCAGGATACGTACAAGCGGTTCTTTCTTTGCAAGTCATGATCGAGTGTCCAATATTATTGCATGATCGATGCGCCATTAACCACATATAATATGCATCTGATAAGTCAAACAAAATTAGCTGATCATGAGATCAAGATGTATTGTAAGATTACTTACGGATCATTGAGGCAGAAGCTAAATCTCTGTGTAAGAGCCAGGGTGTAAGCATCCAGGCTAAGCCCGACATTGCTGTAGAGGGCTTGTTCGCATTGAGGCTTCAAGGAATGGTCTCTTTGTGAAGCTGTACAAACCCGGATGGTGTCCTCGCGAGACATATTGTTAGTACTAGAATTCGTGAAAGCTGTTGGTGTGGCGTTGATGCCTGCATCATCAGCAGCAGCAGAAGAAGGAGGAGGAGCCTGCGGTAAGTAGGGGGCAAGCACGGGATTCATGGCATTCACGGGATCCATGACTAGTGGTAAGCTGAGGATATGGACAATCAGCGGAGTTGCATATAAGATGAGCCGGAGCTGGAAGCTGGCGTGATACTGTAGATGACCAATTAGGCCGGCTGCAGGCCTTATGATCGCCATCGACTCCACTACCGTCCCCATCACATGGCAGGTAGCTATACACTATGGTGTGGTTTCCGCAAGGCCGTCGATCGATCTATCTATCTATCTAATAGAGTCGCGGTCTGATTGATTGATGTGCGCGTTGTATGAAGAGATTGAAAGTATAGATGATGATCAGAGATCATGATCCTGTATAACGGTGGAAGAAGGGGATGGAATCGACAGGATAGCTAAAAACGGATGAAGGAGAAAGAAGACGAAGAAGAAGAAGAAGAAGAAGAAGAAGAAGACGAGGAAATGGGAATGGGTCGGGTGAGGCGTCCCATGATGAGCCATGATGATGAATGACGCTGCATAATACACATACATAGATAGATCCGCATGATGGCGCACGATGCCTGCACATGCTTTACGCAGCTACCCTCTCATCATCCTATAATTTACATTAGGTGATCAGATCTGACTTTCTAAGCCTCTGATTAATGTACTTGGCTTTGTAATTTTTGTCTCCTTTTTTATCTAGTTGTTGTCTTATACCAAGTCACAATTAATATAGCTCTTCGCTCGGCCTCCGATTGGAGCAGTTCATGTCAATATGGTTAGGAGAGATCATTCGATCGATGAGTAGACTGCGCGAATGACATGAAGGAAAGCAAGGAAGAAACATACTTAGGGTTTGATCAGTGAGCCGGAGGACTTTGAAAAAATAAGGTTTTTAGGGTTTTAAGAATGTAGGGTTTTTAAGCTTTGAGGTAGTATGAGTTTTTTAGAATTATGACGATGATCTATGTTCAAAAACGTTTATTTTATAATAAAAAACACATTTCGGATGAATTGTACACGTATGTAATGTTTTGGAATCTTTTTCCCAAATAGAATATTCTAGTATTTGTAAACTATAAAACTCAATGTACAGGGTACCATGTTTCATGTATCAGAGCTTTAAGAGGATGGTCATATAAAGTTATCACATTCAACTAGTAAAATGAAAATAAGAAACATTCACAGTACAGTGGTTCATGTAATAGGTCATGAAGGGAAGAAAATAAGTGATAAAGAATAACTCCATCGGATCTCTCTATCTGTCCTCAAGAAATAAGGTAACAATGCTTATGTAGCTTGAAAATGTTTACCTCTTTCTATGAATGCACTTTCTCAGTATTATCTTGTAACTGGTTAAAATGAGCTTTAATTAGCGTATGCGCCAAGTCAGTCCAACCGATTGGTCCGAACCGATTGCATAACCTCGATTGGTTAGACGACCATACAGGAAAATCTTCTTAAACATCTGGCTTTCCATATATTCCACAAGGTTATAGCCAAGATTACAAACCATCGGGAGTCTTTGATATTCAGCAAGTTCGTTTCCCATTGGTTTGGTAATGTATGACGCAAAACTCTCCCTTGAGATAGTTGAATTGACAACTGGTTCTCATACAAAACAGATTGAACAGATAATTCTCCCCACACTACTGAATCCCATAAAATACAAGTATCTAGAGGCAAATAAGCCATTAGCCTCAAAACTTTAACCCAAACATGATGAGCCATTTGACAATCCCACAAGGCATGTCTAATTTGAGATTCCTTAAAAGACCTACAAGAACCACAAAGTCACTACAATGTATTGGGTCGTTACGTCGTGGTAAATTTCTTTAAAAATCGAGTCAAATTTTCCACGAGTTTTACTGCACTCTTTACTACGATTGTAAATGCGACTTTAGACACGTGTTTGACGCGACTTATTTCAGTCAATATGACACATAGTTTACCACGAGATTGATACGACATTAGATACGTCTTTAGATGCGATCGTAGACATTGTTAGCCCTTCGTGGGTAGATACGAATGGGAACACGATCGTAAGATCACGATTATTCATGAATTCCGAACACAGGACTCACTACGATGAACACGATTAATCGTAGACTCCAATTGTCGTGGGCCCCAGTCTCTAACCAAACACAAAGAGACACGATTGGCGCAAAAGCTCTCTATTATATACAACTCCTGCTTCCGACTATTTTCGGACTCTATACAAGACAGACCCCATGGCCTTATATACAATCTTGGCACCCTTTCAGATCACCAAGTCTCTACGTACATCACGTCGGTTCGGATACTCACGTAACTCTCCGATTTTCCGATTTCCTGACTACGTCTTATTTCGTGATATTACGAATTTACGACTTCATCGTAATTTCGTAATAATCGGCTAACACTATGGCACGCTCGTGGGACAGTGTTCCACACGTCGAACCCATAGCAAAAAACAAAATTACAACATTTACACTAAGTACAAAATTAGTCCTCGTTCAAGACATTCAATATTGAGGGCTCCTACTCGTCAGCGGTTTCCTCGTCATCGTCCTCCTCGTTCACGCCTGCTGAAGCTCCCGTCAGCTGTGTGGTTGGAACCACCGGTTCGGCTACAGCTTCCATCTCCGTTTGCATCTTCCGAACAAGCTCCTCCTGCTCCGCTAACAAGTTCGTAACCTCCTAACGATAAGAGAGGGCAATTCGCATGAAATCCGTTGTTAGGTTTTTCTGTAATGCTTCACAGTTAGCCTTGTCTAGCTTCCAGAATCCGGGTCCATGAAGATCCCGGTTGGCCTTGTCAGCGCGCAATACCTGCAATTCCGCCGGTTGTTCGGACCATTCCTGTAGTGCCGTAGCCGTGGCGACTTGAATTGCAACGTTCGTCTGCTTTCGGAATCTCTCCACGATTTTGTTCAAATTGGCCTGAGCCAAAAACAATTTCTTTCCGAGTTCACCCATTAGGCGATCGATTTCCTTCTGCTGCATTCCCTGAGTCGTCCGTGCTTTCTTCAAATCCCCGACTGCCACCGATAGCTCCATTTTCAAGGGACCTAACTCCTCTTGAGCTTGTCAGTGACGTCGGACAGCCATGTCTCGCTCCTGCTTCAGCTTCTTCGTTTCCACGTTCAGACTCTCCACGACCTGCTTCAATCTGCCGTTCTCCTCGGTCGTGCTCTCGACATCTGCTAGGAGTCAAGTTTGAATACGCTTCCACGTGTCCTTGTTCTTCTGCTGTTCCGTGTTCAGCATCTCAAAAGCGTCCGACATACGCTGTTCATTCTGTCGAGCTTCGTCCACATCACTTCTCAATACGCCAATTCGTTGTTTCAACGACTTAACTTCCGCTTGTGCCTCCCGGAGCTCACGACGAAGTTGTTCTGCGTTGGTACGACTCTTTCGTTCGACATCCAGATCCGCTCGTACCTTCGCCAACTCCGCGTCCTTAGCCTCCAACGCCTTTCAAAGCTCCGCCTGCCCCTTCTCAGCCTCCGTCAGAGCCGTGACTTTCCGTTTCAACGACTCTTCGCAGTTCGCGAGTCGCCTCTTCCACATAGTTACGTCACGCCCTGCGGTTGCCGAAGTCTGGGCTTCGATCCTTGCGCTCCATTCACACACCTTCTCCATCGTCTTTTCCAACATTAACATGATATCGTTCGCGTCCTCGCGCGTCGAACGAACCATTAGCGCTGCTTGTGTGGTTGTTGCTACGACGGCCGTGGTCGCCGTGCTCACCGGTGACGATGAAGGACTCACCGGTACGGTTTCCCATCCAGTGTCCGTGTGCTCCCATGCGATGTTCTCCTCAGGCACCTGATCTTCGATCATCGGCGTCGGTGCGTCGACCGTCTCCACAACTGGCTCTATGCCGTCGGTTGGCCGCACCTCATCCGTACCAAGTACGGGATCTCCGGCTGGCTGTACACTCGCCACCTCCGTGGCCAAAACTACGCCGTCCTCCGCGCTATGTACAGTTGCCGATTCCAAAACTTCGGCCGTTCCACCCGGCCTTCCTTCATCCTCTACGGCATCCACTAGTTGTGCGGAGCCTGCCCTCTTCAACCGAATGACCAGCCGGCCATCGAACTCGTGTTGCGCTGCTTTCTTCCGTTTTTTCTTCCGTTTCTCCTTCGGTGACTTCTTTGGAGGTTTGGGTACGACAGGCGTGATTTCCGAATCATCAAGCGTGACGATGTCCACGTGCTCATCTGCCGCCCTTACTCCTACTTGCGGCGTGTCGGCATCCCAGATCTGGGGTGCGATCGGGATCCGCTCACCAAGATTCCAGGTCGGAATTTGGATTTCCGCTTCTGCCGTAGTCGTTCCCGCTCCCGGCTCCTGTGCCATCGGCAGCTCTGGTTCCGGCAGAGCCTCCTCCTCTGCCGACGGATCCAGTGGGGCCTCCGCCATCAGCGTGATCTGATCATCCACCGTGGCCCCTGCCATCAACGTGGTCCTATGAACTGGCGGCGCTGGCCCGACTCCTTCTAATGGTACGACGCGTACCGTCGTACGTCTCGGGGGTCCCTGAGCCGGGAACCGTATGACCAACATCGTACCTGTGTCCTCCCCTCTAGAGGCTGGTCGCTGTAGCCGCCGCCTCCTCGGCTGCTCCACGACAGGTGTCGACTCCGCCGTGGGGTCCGCGCCGGGCGATGCTCCCGACGGGCCGATCTCCCAGATCTCTCGTGGGCGCGGCAGCTCCACTTCCGGCGCTTTGCCCTTCGCCGGGTCACGTTGCGTGCTTCCGGGTCGCTCCTTGCCGGGGGTGGGGTGTAGAACATCCCCAGCCAATATGCCAACGTCGTTGCCCGGTTCTTCCGACTCGCCGTCGCCTCCCGGATAAGAGCAGCTGACGTGATTGCGGCCCAGTTGAGGTCGCGGTTTTCCCATCCGGCTATGATAAGGCTGCCACGAACCTTCCTGACTGCTGACACGTTCGTCTGCAGCAGCATCCTCTGTGAGAAAAAACTAGCGTATTCTTTGAACGCTGTGCTGCGTCCGCCGGTGATTAAAAACAACTTCGTCGTTGGGGAATACTCTCCGAAGTATTTCGTCAGCGTGGCGTCGTCGTAGGTTCCGACTGCCTTCTCGCCGCCCGCTGGCAGGTCGAGAAAGGCTCGGACGGCTTCCGCCGACAGCTCGTCGACATCCACCTGCGCTAGGGCCCCCTCCTGATTGGCCCATGGCGTCGCGAGGGACACACGCAGGTAACCGCCCAATCCACGGCGGTTTAGGCGTTCCACCAGTTGGGCAGAGGGTGTATCGATCAGCTTCATCTTCGTCGATTCGTTAGAGCGCAGCAGAATCACCGTGTCTTCGTCGCAGCAATCAAATTACAGAAAAGAAAAGCAATCTACCGACTGATCGGTATTTATACGGTGGTCCGGCGGTTATAGCAACTGTATCTTTTCATGGAAATTCGTGTGCGCTGCCCGTCCTTTCTAATTAAGGCGATTCGCCATGAAAAATAGTAATAACCTTGGCCGCCCACGTCGCTTTTTGCTTTTTGCCGACTGCCATACTAGGTAATGATGGCTTTTCGGTCCGTTCGAAAAGCACTGCAAATATTCTAGTTTTCACACGTATGACCCCACACGTGCGACATTTATGCCGATTTATTGTTGTACGAGGTTCTTCAATGCGCGAATCTCGAAGATTCGGTCGAACAGATCTTCTCCAAGATCTTCCGAAAGATCTGCCTTATCTTCCCGACCTTTCGCGGCAACTATTCTTTCCGGAATTCCCGCGCCTCCACGGAATTTCGTACTTCGCACCTTTGCGAAACTTCACACCCTCCGGAATTTGTACTTTTCCGTTCCTAGCGGTCTTCAGGTATATGCGTCCTATCTCGGAATTCGTGTTATTCCGGAATTCCATTGCACGACCTCTTTCCCGATTGTTTTCTTCATCCTCCATGAGCCACTGTCGTACCTTTTGCAAAATCCAGCTCGAATTCCTCCGAGTCTGACTCAAGTCCGTCTGAGTCGTCGTATCCACGGTCCCTCCGGCTGATACGGTCGCGTCTTCACTTCCGTCACCTCACGGAAGGCAAACTACGGCGGGTCCTCCGTCGTACTTACTGTCCGTCAGCCTAGTACAACCTCGTCGACACCCCGCCGTAAAGGTATGGCTGCTTTAGTTCCTGTTCGCGAAGCCTCGCTCGAACCGTCCTTGGGAAGAAATCGGTTGGGTTGCAGCTTTCCGTAGTACGGTTTTAGGCGAAACCCGTTCGCCCATTAGGACAGTACTTTGCCGGAAAGTGTGCCGAACTGGTACGTGCCGCTTTCCTCATTCACGATCCAGTACGGTCCTGTCCATCGTAACCGTAACTTTCCGGGCATAAAGCCGGATCGTGATTGGAACAACAGTACTGTTGTGGACAAAGGTCGTCAAGCGGAACAAGCGTTGGCTTCCAGCAGTATGGTGGAGGCGTGAAGGCGTGGGTAGA
>JBBBWG010011746.1:5105-18221 GCA_037176905.1 Azolla pinnata
CTTCTCCGATGATGATCTCGATCGAACTTTGATGAGCATGTACAAGCCACAATGCTCGTTCGAGCGATGACCGATATCGAAGCGAAGATCCTTAAGCTCGCTGCAGTAAGACTTTATATGACCCTGAGTACATTCTAAAGAAAAACTGTGGTCAGCTTTCTTCTTGCTCGTGGCTCAAATCCAAAGGCTTGAAGCCCTGACCTTCGCGAAACCCTTGGTGAGCTTATAGGGAAGAAGCTCTCTCTCATGGCACCTATGCGAAGCATCGGAAGCCTTCCGACTACAATGCTTGAGATCTATCTTTGACTACTGGTCCCAGCACTCGCAAATACACAACAAGTGTTTTGATTCTATGCATTGGAGACCTATGTATTGGCGCTTGTGATGAGCAAATGTAAATGAGATTTTGTTGCGTTTCTTTTTTTGTTCTTGAAATAGTTCTTTGTGGAATGGTCCAACGACAATAAGATTGGGAAATAGATATGGACTTACTTAAAGAAGAGTAAGTGGGGGCTCAGAGCTGTAATTAGCCAAAGGAAACAAACTACTTGTTTACACTGGTTTGTTATGATAGAAATGAGAACAATCAGTCACATGTTGTACGTACTATCTGTTTGCATAGAACACACACAACGGACCATCAGTATTTAGTGTACAAATAGTCGACAAAGCAAACCATCCACCAAACGAAATTAAAACCCCTTAAAGCTAGTCAATCAAGATTGGGACCTTATGGGTCCTTTTTTTTGACTATGTATATATCTGACTGAGTTACTTCAACATGTTTGTGTTGAGGCAAACCACTCTTTCTAAGATAGCAAAGAGGGTATACTTTAGCTCATGCCCTCTTGTCGAAACTTGTTTTGAGGCCGTAGATGTCCCCTGCAATTGCTCTCTAATCAAAGCTCCCAATTCCAGGCTAATAGTTTTCAACTAGAACCGTTTGAACAAGACCATTCACCTCATACTCTTGAAGCCTTCGCCTTCACATCAAAACGAATGGGGACAAGATCCTTCCATGTTGACTCGATCGTGATTAGAGCTCAACAATAGTCAACAAGATTCCAATTATAGCTATCAGATCTATGAGGATGATGACAAAACACACCCATATCTATCTAGTTATCTAGTTATCTATCTATCTATCTATCTATCTATCTATCTATCTATCTAACTACAGATGTACAGATCTACTACCAATTCAGATCAGAAATACAAGTGATGGAGGCAGTGGAGGGATCCGGCGGAGGCCGTTGGAGGCCGCATGTGCTCCTCTTCCCATTCCCGTCGCAAGGCCACATAAACCCGATCCTCGACCTCGGCCGCTGCCTCGCAGCCTCGGGCATTCTCTCCACGCTTGTCTTCACGCCCGGCTTATTCCGAAAACAACAACAACAACAACAACAACAACAACAACGATTTCCATTCGATCCCCGGCTCCTCCGATTCGCTGCCCTCGATCTCGCTCCCGAGCTCGATGACGCCATCTCCTCGCCCCAAGCCTTGAACATCGTACAAACCGAGCTCATCGCTCCTCTCCGATCCCTCATCCTATCATATGTCAACCCCCATGATGATGATGATGATGATGATGATGATGATGATGATGATGATGATGGTGGTCGTGGTGGTGGTACCAGGCTGCCGCCCATCTCGTACCTCGTCTCCGACAGCTTCATCCCGTGGACAACGGATCTTGCGGCCGAGCTCGGCATCGCCCGCGCCGAGATGTGGACTTGCGCCGCGAGCTGCTATGTCATGGGAAGCTCCATACCTCAGCTCTTTGAAAGGGGTCTCTTACCATTCAAGCCGGGTACTAATCGCTACTCTCCGATCCCTCTATGCGTGCGTATAATCTCCCTCTCTCTCCCATCAGATCAATCAGAGCCTTGGTCTTCCTTCTTCCCTCCCCACGGAACAGGCACCGAGGAGCTCCCGCTCGACTTCGTCCCAGGCATCTCCGGCTGTCGCTTAGGCCACGTGTTCATCCGCATCCTGGAGAGCGCGAGCGATCCCGGCGACGCGGTACCGCAGTTGTTGGCGCGGTTATTCAGCCGTGGCGCCGATTCGAAGCGCGTCCTCGTCAACTCGTTCCGCGAGCTGGAGGCGGATGCGGTGGACGCGATGCGGGCGAGGAGCGTGAGGACGGCGCCGATCGGCCCGGCATTCGGGATAGCAGGTAAGATCTACTAATGATAAGCAGTATTAGAGAGAAGGTCAGAGAGAAGAGAATGGATCGAAAGATAAGTAGCAGTATTAGAGAGAAGGTCAGAGAGAAGAGAATGGATCGAAAGATAAGTAGCGATACCAATCACCCTGGTGGAGCGAAAGACCGAGGAGAATGAATCTAGGGTACAATCAGTCTGTCTGTATCCCATATAACATTCAATAGATTGTTTATTACCTTAGGTTAGGTCTCGGATCCAAAGATAAGTAACGATACCAACCACCTCGGAGCAAAGGACTGAGGACAAATCTAGAGTATCATCTGTGTCCCATATGACATACAACAGATTGTTTATCACCTTAAGATTATATCTCGGATCAAAAGATAAGTAACGATACCAACCACCCCGGAGCGAAGGACTGAGGACGAATCTAGAGTACCATCCGTGTCCCATACATACAACATATTATTACATTAGGCTAACAAGTACGGATCCGATGACAGAGAGCCTAGCTTCACCTTAGGTTATATCTCGGATCAAAAGATAAGTAACAATACCAACCACCCCGGGGCGAAAGATCGAAGACGAATCTAGAGTACCATCTGTGTCCCATGCATACAGCAAATTATTACTTTAGGCTAACAAGTACGGATCCGATGACAGAGAGCCTAGCTTCACCAGTGGCAGCGGAAACAGCGAAGGAGGAGGAGGAGGAGGAGGAGGAGGGGGTGGAAGATTGCATGATATTTCAATGGTTGGAGAAGCGAGAGGCGAGGTCGGTGGTGTACGTGGCGTTTGGGTCGACGGGTGTGTTGACGGAGGACGAGGTCACAGAGGTCGGGGCCGCGCTGGAGGCGTGCGGGCGGCCGTTCCTGTGGGCGATCCGCGAGGGCTCCGCGAACGCCTCGCTCCCGCCCGCGCTCCGCAGCGGCAGCCTCGCGCCCGAGACGGGCCTGATCGTCGCGTGGGCGCCGCAGAGGCGCGTCTTGGAGCATCCGTCGGTCGCGGTTTTTGTGAGCCATTGCGGGTGGAACTCGGTGCTCGAGAGCGTGTGGGGCGGCGTCCCCGTCGTGGGCTGCCCCCGCCTCGGCGAGCAGAACCTCAACCTCTGGCTCCTGCAGCACTGGGGCATCGGCGTCCCGGGTGTGGACACGATCGTGGGCGGGAAAGGGAGCGTGCGGCGCGCCACGCTCGCGGCCGCGCTGCGCCGCGCCATCGAGCCCGGCTCCTGGGCCGAGCTCCGGGAGAGAGCTGCCGCGCTGGCCGCCGCCGCTCATGCTGCCGTTTCCCCCTCGGGGTCCTCTGCTCAGATGTTCCGAGAGTTTGTGGACGAGCTGCTGCAGCAGCCTTGATGAGGACGAAGACGGTCAGTCAGATATTCGGGCGTTGGGATAAAGGTAAAAAAACGTGCGATTTCATGCTAGATGAAAAAAGATAGCCCTTTTTATATTATGAATAATGGTGTACCTAGATGGAATTATGTGTAGAAACACGTTTTTGCGATTTCATGCCAGATGAAAAAAGATAGCCCTTTTAATATTATGAATAATGGTATACCTAGATGGAATTATGTGTAGAAACACGTTTTAGCGATTTCATGCCAGATGAAAAAAAGATAGCCCTTTTAATATTATAAATAATGGTATACCTAAATGGAATTATGTGTAGAAACACGTTTTAGCGATTTCATGCCAGATGAAAAAAAAGATAGCCCTTTTTATATTATGAATAATGGTGTACCTAGATGGAATTATGTGTAGAAACACCTGCATGGTTGTTTCTACTGTAAAAGGTTGAACTCTTTATATATAAGCCATATAGCTTCATGACTTTTTTAGTCGATGGTAGGATCATGCTTGAAAACAAAATGCGAAAAAAGAAACGTCGTTTGCGTTGGGTTGTGGGGTCTACACTTGAACATGTTAAGGTACTTTTCGTAAGGGTATGTAGAGATAGTTTGAATTCAAAACAAACAAATTGAGATGCTTATTGTCTTGCAAATGTGCGACAATCCATGATAGCCTTTTCAAAGCCTCGACAACATGCGATTGTGGAATGATATCGATATTGAAGTTTCCAAGGCAAAAACCTAGTATACAAAACAATCAAGTGTGCAAATGAGGGTGTCCGCAAACAAGATGAATTATTACTTTTCTTGTCAATATTAAAGAAATACAGTTATATAAGTGAAATGAGAAAATTTTGAAGGGAAATACACTCAAACCTTTTGTAAAATTGAAATCCAGATGCAACACAGTAGCATTATTGCCTAGTGACACTTCTCTTACAAGCAATGCTTTCTTGAGCACAAATGAAGTCAAAATAAAAAACGATGCTACTTAGCGACGCAATTAACAACAAGATATGAAATTCTCACTTAGCGACACATTTTACACTCACAAGTAGGGTGTCCCTAACAACCCTAAATGTAGTATTGCTAGTTTGATTACTAACTTGGAATGTGATGTCTCAGGCAATCAAAATCTTAAAGCAAGCAATTTCAAGGAAGTATTGGAGCTTGCTTCCTTTTTTTTTTTTCTTCAACTAAATGCTATTAGAGCTTGCTTCTGTTCTTATATGGTTAGAATTAGAGGTTTCGGGCAACCACGGAGAGTGGAAGAAACCATGCATATACCTTCCTCCATCGATTCCCGAAAACATTAGCAAATGTCGACAAAAAACCATCAACCCAAGAAGAGTCACGGCATCGAACATAGCTGTCAAGTGTTCCAAAGCTTGGCATGATCCTAGCATCCATGAATTTTACAGTTTAGGTTTCCCCAAACAATGTCGTTGGCCAAAGTATGGGCGTCATCTCCCAAAGCAACGTTGAGATTCCAAAGTAAAGATGAGCACTAATACCATAATGGATGAGATGGTGAAGAAAGGCATGAGTCCCAATGCCCACTTGAAACGAAACAGCTCCGAATTAGAAAGCGGTATGTATTCGTATCAATTACACAATGTTCTGAATCAAAGCGTTCAATGGTGTACATATGGATAAGATCATCGTCATTATTGTCTCGTCGCTGCCGTCGCCATCATCATCAGTCACTCAAGTCACCATCATCATAGATTCGATGCAAATTCCAGCCCGGATGTGATCAACGCTTCCTTGCTCTCGATGGTGGGTTGAAGCCTAGCCACCTTCGCAATGGCCTTGTTCTCTTCGGGAGTGCCATTCTCCAAGAACGCGCCCACAATCTTGTTGTCCTTGATCCAAAAGGCACCAAACTTTGCGCCGGCAGTCGATGCGTCGGTTTGCCCAAAGACCACGAAATCGCCCACGTTGTCGCCATAGAACTGCCACGACAGAGTGAAAGAACGCGAGTAGAAATACGGGAGGTAGTCATACTCGTCGATGCTCTTGCCTTGCTCTCCTGCTTTGATGGCCTGTTGACGCAAAACAAGAAGAGGAAAAGCTCGACTCATCTCATATGATCATGTGATTGATGCGCTTCCAAACAGTTCTTAACACCATTCATTCAATTCCTTGCACCATCCATTCGTTCCATACCTTGACGGCTTGAATTGCCGACTTCCTCGCATGGTCGACATGCTCCACCCGTCTGTTCTCGTTGTACAATTTCAAGGGGAACGTGGCAACATCGCCCACCGCATACACATCCGGAACACTGGTTCTGAAGAAGCTATCCACCTACGACCAAGAAAATGGAATGGGAGAAACAGCAAACAGATGACACTTTGGTGACATTTCTAGAGACAAATCCACTACTACATCCACAATGTGATCATCATGAGTCCTATGATCAAGAAAAAGAATGGAATCAAAGCCAACAGATGATGCTTTGGCGAGATTGCTAGAGAAATCCTGTACATAGTTCATCAGAAGGGCAGTGGCCAGGACACAAACCAACCTTGATGCCCCCTTTCTCTTCTTCTAATTGACCCTTGAAAAGCTTGGTAAGAGGCCGTGCACCAACGCCCACAACAACAAGATCAGCCGGAAGCTCACGCCCATCTTTCAGTTTCACAAGCGTCACCTACAGTTTACACATCCAGAAAGGAAGAAAAGCCAGTATAAATGTGTAAGAGTGTATGTATAGGCATATACATGCATGTATAATCAATCAATCATGACTTACATTGCCAGATTCATCACTCTCAAATCCTGATGCAACAGTTCCCTTCACAATTGTGACGCCCTTGTTCTTGTAAAAGCCTTCATAGAAGGCAGCTAGCTCTTCGGTGAAGAGGCGTGGCACTGGGGAATTTCACATGATACACATAAAACAGGGCATTACATGGTAAGCATAACGACGCTGCACCCATACCTCTTATATAGACATGTTCCAGTGAATTGACTTCTTACATTATTTGAGAAAGAAAGATCAGCACTAATCTAGACACTCAATATTTCTAAATGGCACATTATGTCTCCAAGTATGCATTCCATGGAATAGATATAAAAGCCATTCCTAGGTTTCTTATGTTAGATCGTTATTGCATTTCAAACTGGACTTCTAGTTATGTTGTCATTATACATTTTTTCAACTGATCTCTAGATGAATGATACATATCTTCTCATTAGATCATTCTAAACTAGGATTGCTAGGTACACCAATGTATTTGTGTCCTCGTTATAAAATTTATAACCAGGATCATCACATCAATGCTTTGCTGGCACTCTAAGGACAATACAATTAATACAAGGAGCAAAGATGGTATGGTCCGAGTATGATACTTACTGCACCAAGGCTCCGGATAAACCATGGTCACTTCGACATCATTGATTACCAAAGTTGCAGCAAGTTCAAGCCCAATGTAGCCCCCACCCACGACCACAGCTTTTCCTCGTGGTTTCGCACGGATACCCTCCAACAGAGCATCGGCATCCTCGATTTCCCTCAGATAATATATTCCTTTGGCATCAGCCCCTTGCACTCCAAAGTCTGAGAGCCGGATGAACTACACCACAAGAAGAACATCAAATCCAACATTTGGCATGCTCAAATGACACAATTGACCCCATCCCCCTTTAATTATATATGCATAATTTGCAATAGGTCAACCAAACCCTTCACAAGTCCCTGGTTTATAAAACCCAGATGGTTAATACACAAGACTCTTTCTTAACAGTATTGTGGTTAAAGCATGATTTGCGTCGCTAGCCTGTCAGCAATACAACTGAACAGCTTCCAGAGTAGTTCTGATACTTGTACTATGAGATAGATTTGATCAATGTAAAGACAAATTACTAGGTACATAACTTATGTAGCATACCTAGATGTTTAATAATAAAATAAACGTTTTTTGCATATAGCTTTTGGAGTATGCTTATTAGCTACAATATTTAGTGAGGCATCCAATCAGCTGAGTTAAACTTTCTCATTTTCTGCCTTCATCCTTATGTAGTTCTTATACTTGGGCCTCATTAGCCATGCTGGCTCTAAAAACTAACGGCTTTCTAGCAGCAACATTGATTATAAAAAACAAAATGGCTTCCAGAATGTTACTTACTGTTGCTCCAGTAGCAATGATCAGGATGCCATACTCGTAAACAGATCCAGCAGAGCTCTCCAGAGTTTTCTTCACGAGGTCCACGTTCACAATCTCTGTATTTAGGATGAGCTCGATACCTAACAAGAGAGACAACAACAATACCATGTTCTGATAACACAGAGTAATCTAAAAGGGAAGCTCAAAAAGGTCGAAGAGCCTCAACACACCTTTCTCAGAATACCATTGAGGAGGAAGTCTTTCACCACCACTACCAACACATGTGTGGAAACCTGGGAGCCTTGCAGGCCCTATACAATCCATGTGAAATGTGTGATTTGGGTTATCATAAATTAGCACAAAAATAAGATGTATTCCCTGTTTGTATGCTTGCCTGTATTTGTCTCCAGATTCCGTTTTCCCAGGCCTTGTTTTCATTTCATGCTTATATAACTACTTAATATATCGAATCGAGTTATAGTTCTTCTATTCAACCAACACAAGCGCCCTCATATGTACAAAATGAGCATCAAATTATGTGAGACTAACAGATTTAAGATCCAATATGTCCAGCTGGATTGTATGTTTATTTGCATTCCTAATGGATCCAATTGTCTTGGGTTTTGTTTGAACTTTCGTGCTGATACAGATACTTAAAATATCAAGTGGAGTTATAATCCTTTGATTTGATTGAGACACGAGCAATAGCATGCAAGAAATGAGATCAAATTATATCGAATGAATAAATTTCAAAGTGTGTAGAGTTTAGGGTTTACATAGAAATTCCTATTAGTCTTTATGTCCAGGTCTAAACTGTGAGGGAGTTTGCAATTAAATTAAATGAATTTCAAGCAATTGATAGTTAATGGTGGAAATTTAGTTGGTTTACCCTGTGGAAAAAGGTATGCCTTGCTCAAGGCGGGCCTTTCATACGGGGCAACCTATTGATCATTCAACGAAACAAAACAATAGACACAAATTATGCGTTATAAGTTTAGCAATGTATTGAATCATGTTCAAGCATAAAATTGTTTTGTTGAGTTTATTGCTTGGTTCTGTTCTATTAATGGCATATGAGAAATTGAAGACAAATGAAGGAGTAAAAAGAAAAAAGAACGAAGAAGAATGATCAGTGCATACTTACAGCTTCTTTTGAGATAATGGCGAGTTCTCCTGGAAGAAGACCCAGAGACTCGAATTCTCGTGCAGCATAACCCTGGCATTTTACACACAAATGCAGAGAGAACAAGGAGGAGGAGGAGGAGGAGGAGGAAGAAGGAGAACAGATAAAAGATGAGCAAAATTGAGATCTTGACACTGACAAATAAGGAAAAGCAGCAAAACAGGAGGAAAGGAAGTGGCAATGTGAAGTGTGCTAAGCATACGGTTTTCTGTTCAGATCCGACACAGAGAGCAAGAGAGCAAGAGAAAGAGAGAGGAGCTAACCGCCGCAACACCGCCACCGAGGATGATGTACTTGAAGAAGATGCGCTTGGTGTCCGCCATAGCCCGCCCTCCCGTGGAATCCCAACTCTCTTCTCTCTGCGTCTGTCTACGCTGCAACGAGTCGCAGAAGGAGCAGGAGAAAGCTTCATCCCCACTCTTGCTGTGCCCGTTTTCATATATAGAGAGCGCATCAAGGAGGAAAGAAAGTCATGGGAGCTTTCCCCATCCATCATCGATCGTCACTGTCGTGGGCGCCCACCATCACCGCCACCATGGAAAAGAAGACAAAGAAAAGAGACCAAAATACGTTCAAAATCAGGCTCTTCATTCCTCTCTGGTTTTTCACATGAAACATTCATTTTCCATTACAAACCCTAAACCCTAAACCCTAAACCCTTAAACCCTAAAATCCCAAACCCTAAACCCTCAAATCCTAAAACCCCTAAACCCTAAACCCTAAACTCTACGACCCATCTCCGCCCACTTAACCCAAACCCTAAGAGAACCTAAACCCTAAACCGTAAACGCATCATCTGCCTCCGTGAAAAAACAGCAGATGCTTGTAGCTGAGCCGGAACCTTGATTGACCATTCCCGATGATGAGACCCTGGGCTTCGATGACCTTTGTTCGAAGAAAGAATCCGAGAGGAACCACAAGAGGAGGTCCCATCTCTGCCATTACACGTCGCCTCTCGATCTCTCTCTCTCTTTTATGACAGTATTTTTCTCGTTCGCATCGAATGAAGAAACTAGAAGGAAGCGGAGGACACAACATGAGCAAAGAGAGAGAGAGAGGCCTTTTGTGATCCATGCCCCAGCCACGCATTACAACCTCCGCTTTGCATCGTGGACCAAGTTCGATGCACGAAACTTCCGATCGATGTGTCCCTAACCGCCCCGCCCATGAATAACAGAATGCATTGCACGTGGGCAAGATCGCAGGTACCCGGTTTCGCACAAGGTCTCATCAATACGATCCACCTCTCGAAGCGCTTGATTGAATGTCTGATGAAACGATCGATAATTGGTCGATACGATTGCCATCCAAATCTATGAAATTGGATCACAGACAGATTCATCAGCTAGACAGTTTGGTATGAGAAGGATCGATGCTCTCACCATAGAAAAAACTAGTAGAGTAAGCTCACAAAAAGAAAAACAGCTCTAATCTTGATGAAATATGCTTGATAGTGTGTGCCTGTTAGCAAATTCCAAGTTATTTGCAGAATTCTCAGATTACTACATGTTTTACAGCTTTTAATCTTTTGTTCAAAGTAGAAGAAGAATATCATTCGTTGCTTTGAAGAAAAATTGGGGCTTTGGAAGAAAAATGGGGGCTTGTAAGGGCATCAGGAATCAGTAAGCTGCCCAACAAACTTGTCAATCAGAGTAAAATTAATAAGAGATTACGCGTAAAAATCGTGGGGTTTGGGTTTTAAAGCTGTTAAGAGGAGATTTGGGGAAGCAAGCCCCAATGACATGGCGATGAGTGAAAATCGGCTCTTCAAATGAATCCACAAAACCCGATCAATCACTCGCTCATGCTACCACAAAACCCTTCCACAAGCTCTTCATTCCGAGGTTCTTCGATGTCTTGAATGCCACCAATCTCCAGATGATCCAAAGAGTAAGAATAACCAGGTTTCACAGGATACCTGCCATGGAGAAACTGCCACACCACTTGCCCCATGCACTGCTGTGGGCTCGTCTTCTCCGCCGCACGAAACCCTAACCTCGCCTCATCCATGGCTTTCTCGTCACGAAGCCATGCAAGATTCCTCAAAACCTTCTCGTGCTCCGGAACCCAGCCAATGCCCGAACGATCCAAGACATGGCTTGAAAAACTCTTCCCTTCCAGCAGCTTCATGGCCTCTCTGAATCGGCTTAAATACGCGTCTTCTTCTTCTTCTTTCTCTTCCACTGATGATGGCAGGTTCATTGCATATGCTGCGCAAAGATGGAACTTGCAATATTCGATCGCCCTGTCTCTATCATCTGCAAGGTAGAACCAATCATACAGGGTTGTGAGCATGTCACGAATGTTTTCGACGCTTGTGGGCGGGGCCATATCTTTGAGGTGCAAGCAACAACTAGCCCTGCTCGCCTTGAGCGAGATGCCGATCCCCAAGGATCTCCTCGCAGATCCTCTCTTGCTGCACAAGATTGGATTCCGCCTCGATACCACCGGGGGGTGAACAACTCTCCGGGAGATAACATGATCGAGAAAATCGACGCCTTCGGATACATGGCTCACCATCCATTCCTTGCTGTAATCGATCCGATACGACTGCTTGAAAAAGCTGCAAAGCTTCTTCTGAATACCTTCCGCGTCTTCGCGAGATCCCTTACAACCCACCAAGAAGTCTGTTCCATACCTTACATACTCCAACTTGCATGGTTTGTTGTCTACCTCGGAGGAGGAGGAGGAGGAGGAGGTTTGGCTTCTTCTATCGGATAGTATCTGATCTTCCATCCACCAATCAAGCTTATCCAGATACACATTACATAAGAAGTTCTTCAATCTCCTGCAAGAGCCCCAATCGGATACCATCTGAGGCCTATCTCTTCCATCCTGCCTCAGCTTTGCTGGGACCTCACTGCCCAAAAGAGCGGTTTTGAGTAAAGCTGATACCCTCGGATCCCTAACCACTCTGACTACACATTCCACGATTCGAGGAACATAGATCTCCTCCTCCAGGATACCAGCATTGCCCTTTATGAACCAGGTACAGCTAGCTAACGAGCTCCGGACATGGTTCAATGCCGAATGAACATCTCGCCCAGGCCGATGCGCATGAGATCGGGCTGAAAACCTCGCTTCGAATATCGGCTCGAGAACCAGCAGCAAAACCTCTTGCACAAGCTCATCTTGAAACGCAGCTGATTTCGCACGATGATCTCCATCTCCGTCGTCCTCGTCCAGGGGCGAATGGACATGAATGTGCTTAGTGTCTGACCATCTGAAGGAGCCTCTCATAACTACAGCTTGAAGAACATGAAGTTTTCTTATCAAAGCCGCGATTGCTTGGCCATCGGCATGCTGCCCAGCCACTTCCATGTGAACTCTCTGATATGCAGACACCCAGACATGTATCTTCCCTAAAGGGAAGGCAAGATCAGTGACATGGCCTGTGTTTTCCCTGAAGCAAGTGATCCACCACTCAATGAAAACCGATACCGGAAATGCAACCTGGTACATGTTCTTCTTCGATTCTTCTACAGCATTCTGTTTCGAAGATTCCTTCGAGTCGGTGCAAGCCACCGCTTTCGCATCGCCGTTTCGGTCCTCATCATCATCATCATCATCATTATCGTCTTCATTGGAAGAAGAACTAACAGTTCTCCCAATGTCACCAGAAATAACAGGGTCTAGTTTCCTCTCGTCTTTCTTCCTTCCCGTTGCTACAGCTTTAGCAGTAGCTATGGCGCCAGCAGTGGCATCTACAGCATCGGGAATTCTCCCACTCTTCACCTTCACAGACCGATTAGCAGAAGAAGAACCAGACGCAGACAGTGCAGCGGATAATTCACGCGGGGATGGAGATGAACGGTGATCCGAGACGGTTTCGGCGGCGTCACGTCTTCGTCTTACATTGGAAGTTCTAGGGGTTGGAAATTGCGATGCCGAAGAAGAAGAAGAAGAAGAAGAAGAAGAAGAAGAAGAAGCTTGTCGGCTGTGGGAGAGCTTCCCTGGGATTTCCTTAAGCTTCTGCAGAAGCCCAAGGCCTCGCATATTTCAGCGCATCTCTTTAGGGTTTAGGGTTTGAAGGAGGAGGCCATAGCCACGCAGGTTCCAGCACATGGAATTAGGGTTTGAAAGGATGAGAGAGAGAGAGAGGGTTAGGCTTACCTTGTGGACGTCTCGGAGCAGATCAGGCAAGGCAGGGAAGTGGTGGTGATTAGGGTTCGGATCAGACCTCCATCGCCTGTGAGCTTAGGTTAGGGTTAGGGTTAGCGCAGACCTGCGTTACTGCCCAAACAGACGACTCATGGCATGTATGTATGTATGTATGTGTGTGTGTGTGCATGTATGTGTGCATGT
>JBBBWG010011757.1:10266-20403 GCA_037176905.1 Azolla pinnata
TGCCACCTGATTTCTATCATTGATTAAAAGGAAAAGAATTTAAGTAAATAAATATGTTTTTATTTGTATTTGTATTTGTATTTTTATTTGTATTTGTATTTATATTTCTATTTAGTTATTTATTTATTTATTTATTTATTTTAGATATCCAAAAATAAATAAATCTATATATATGTATATAGAATTTATGACAAATTGATAAAATGCCACCTGGGTTCTATCATTTGATTAAAAGGAAAAGAATTTATGTAAATAAATGTATTTTTATTTATTTATTTATTTATTCTAGATATCTGCTAAAAACTTGTGACTAAAATAAAATCATTACTAGAATATGGGGGGGTTTCAAAACTCAAGTTCACATAATTTTTATTTTCTTCCCTTTTTTTAAAAATTATTTTTATTGAATATTTATTATCAAGGGAGAGAGAGGGGTTGGGGGGCTCAATTGAATGCTCATGTTTTTTTGGCTTCTTTCTCAAACAATTTACAAAACAGAACAAAACCCACAAATTCACATACATTTAAAGTTGTTTCAGTTAGTCTTCTTCTTCTTCTTCTTCTTCTTCTTCTTCCTTTTTCTTCCTCTTCTTTTAGTTACATAGCATTGTGGGTTGCAGTTAGACATGTTATTGTCTGGTATAGGCTATGTATGCATCGAATTGCCTATCTAAATCTACTACAATTGAAATTAGGTCTAAACCATTGATTAATTCTAAGGTGGCGATTACGGATCTAAGGGTAACGTTGCTTGTGTTCGCTCTAGCTACGAAGGCTGAAGTTGGTCGACAATTGTTCTACGTCGCCTGGTCTCAAGATCATGTTACAATCTCTATATGTTGAGTCCCAGATTGCATTAGAGAGCTGACATGTTATTATAATGAGGGTAGTGGATGTGTGGACTCTGAGGTTTAGGCCATGCCTGAATGATCGGCTGTAATGCATCATGTCATTCAGCTGTGATTCTATTATGGTGATGTTCTCTCTCGAAATTGACAAGCAAAACATGTAGATCAAGTAGCCTTGAACTTGGTACTAATGTATATATCAAGTTCTTTATGGTTGATTATTAGCTCATTAATTTGATCTTAAGCCTTCACTAGATTTATTGTCATAATTACTCAAAGCTAGAGGTAATGGTTACCAGCAGCTACTTCCATACATATTTCAAATAACTAATCTTGGACTTCAAATGATGAGATTTCATGGTGTATAAGATGCTCTCTTCATCAATGAGCAAAATAATAGTGTTTGGGCATAATTTAAGGCATCTATTAACAACTAATAGATAAGGGCTTTAAATGTCAAAGAAACAACACATATATTTAAAGCTCTTTTAGTCTAAAGTTCTTTAGATTTTACTTATAATGATAGTAAGACTAATACTTTTACTTAAAATCTATTGAATCGTTTTATTTAAGAACACAATGTTTGATTTTAAATAGAGAGAGTTACCAAAAAAATGCCTAACCAAAAAAGAAAAACATTTTAATGCTTACTCAAATTAAAAATTATAATTTGGTGTTTATCAAAAGTTAACTTCTAATTAACTCATTAACATCTTATTAATGAGATATATATATCAATGATCATTATTATAACGTTAATTTTAAACCTCTAATCTCATTTACCTTCTACTCTCCATCCGGTCCCACTATTGCTACTATTATTTTCCTTCCATCCGGTCCCACTATTGCTACTATTATTTTCCTTCCATCCACTCCCATACTATTGCTACTGTTACAATCCCTCCATCCAGTCCCATACTATTGATACTTTACAACCCCTCCATCCACTCCCTAACTATTACTACTACTACTTACCTTACCTTACTAAGTTACTAATTTGTTAATCATTAATCCGTTAGTTTCTTATAGCTAATAATTCTATATCTTCCGTTACTATTGCTACGCTTCTTGCTAATCAATTCTATCATTCTGTTACTAATTGCTTTAATCTATCTCTTCTCATATTAATAATGTTTGATCTTATTACTATCATTTACTAATTGCTTCTTACTTCCTACTATTTTTTTAATAATAGATCCCCTTCCTAATCACTTATATTGAATTCTTTGTGGTTATTGTTTGTAATATGGAGTTTGATGATGGCTTGGTTCATTATTAATCTAATAGTGATAACTACACCAACAACAATGGCAATCATGAAGATAACAATTATAGAAGTTCAAACATAGAAGATGCCAAGCTCGAGTTTCTCATGAAAATGAGTTATTCTAGGAAGAAATGCATTATTTGTGCAATTGTGGAGTATATACAACAATATGGTTAATTGGGATTACAAAATCACTCAGAATTATGCCAGACGTTACTATGTGCGTTAAGAGAATAATACATGCAACTTTCAAGTGAACTTCAACTTTAGCTGGAATAAATTTGGACCACCATCACTTGCACATGATTGTGATATAATATCTACTAATTCTACTTTGGTTGGAGTTGTAAGATCACATCACTTGGCTAATTTGACTTCAATGTGCAATTGGATGAATCAGGACGGGAAGAAGCTTGAAACAAGAGGATTACGTCGATTATTGTTAAACATGGAATGGATGTACCATACATGGTATTGTAATTTCGAACATTGAAGCACTTACGACATCAAACCTTTCTTACTAATATAGAGCAATATCAATTCTTATCGGCATATAATAAGTCACTTGAAAATAGTGATCATCGTACTATGTTTGAATGTGACAACAATAAGTTTTTATGTTTAGCAATCATATATTTAGAAGGTATGCAAGTATTTGAGGCTTATGCTCATCGTGGATTACAATTAGATGTTACGTTAATAAAAAACTCAATTGAAGACACATTACTCATCGCTCGTGTGAAGGATGGCACCAATATTATCATGATTGTTTCCATTGGTATTGTTGCCATTAAAAATCAAGATAGTTGGAGCTGGGTTTTGTAACACGTTAGAGCCAATATGAATCTTCTTGCTTTTGTCATTTCAGACTATGATAAAGGCCTTGCTATGGTAATAGCTCACACCATTTGATGGAGGACTTCAATACTCACTACAAGAATCCAGAGTTAAAGAAGAAGGCATGGGGTATGGCGAAGGCTGAAAATGAGCAACAATTTGTAGAAGCTATTATGGCAATGCATAAAATTAACCCACTATCAATTTCTTGGCTTGAGGATGTAGGCTTTTAGAATATAACTCTGCAATATAGTCTTGTATGCAGGCATGACATTTTTACTTCCAATAACATTGAAAGTGTTAATAGCAAGTTCCGACATGTGCATAAATTACCTATTTTGGAATTGTTGATGGAACCGGAGAAAAGAATGACAATAGATCGTGCTAATCGATATGAGAAAGCACAACGATAGAAAAATTTAACTAAATATGCTATAAAGTACTTGCGGAAGGTCAAGGATAGTGCAAGATTACTAAATTGCCAAGCAATTTTATAGTCTGATCATATTATTATTGTTCAATCACAATTGCAAGGCAAGAGACAATTACAAGTCACATTAGGTGATGGCATGTCATACTCATGTGGATGACCTACAAAGTATTTACTACCATGTGCACATGTGGTGAGTGCTTCAAAAGATGCGAGAAATCAACATTGCAACATTTTGTCCTTATTTTGCCTAACATGGACAAAAGAATTCTACTTGCATGCATATGCAGAGCCAACACAACCATATCAATTAGTTAATCGAGAGGAGTTACTTCCCAATGGAATAGAGCCTCCTCTACTTGGGCGAAGGAGGGAATACCCACAAAACAGGCGCATCGAATCACAAATTGCAACACAAGAATTAGAAGTTGCAACTAATTGAAAATATAGTTGTGGGATTTGTTGTGAATTCGGCCGTACAAAGTTTCGTTGCCCTCGTGCCGAGCAATGAAAGATTAATCGCTGCTGATGATCCTTCACAGGTCTAGACCGTCATCATTCTCGCCCACCGCCATGCTCCTCTTGGGGTGCACCCTTGGATCATGCTTCATCCATTAACTGCTCTTGCTTTTGTTGTTGTTGTTGCTCGCCTTGCTCGTCTTGCTCACCTTATTGTTGTAGCCACCATAGCCGTCGATAGCCGCCATAGCCGCCAACAGCCACCATTGCCTCCGACAGCCACCATAAGCTGCCATAGCCTTTGACAACCGCCATAGCCACCATAGCCTCTGACAATAGCAACAACATTAGAAACAATAGTTGCAAGCAGAAGATCAACAAGAACAACACCAACACGTCGACTTGGTCAGCCCTAAAAGAGTAGATGTCCAACCTGAAGAAGATGGTGTTGACTTTGAGCCTAAGGAAGTTGAAACAGGAAGCGGAATAAGTATTGTCGCAAACGAGTATGGAGCTCTGCTATTACTAGATAGGGGATCGATTAGTAGAGAAGTACGATATTTGTAAATATTATAATGTATACTATGAAAAATAGGAGGGGGTGATTAAGAGAAACAGGGGCTCGATTAACCTTTATTTCTTTTAGTAGGTGCTAAATTGTAATTTTTAATTTGAGTCGGCATTAAAATGTAATTTTAGTAGGTGTTTTTTTGGTAATTCTCCCTTTTAATACTCTGACCAATTTATTAGGCATAGTAATAATTTTACAATGTTATAGAATTATTATGACTCATCAACTTATATGTTATGACAATTGAAGTTTATAACTCGTTAGAGTTGCTAATTATCCTAACTGTCCATGACCAGATTCTTATAAATATATTATTAAGAATTATTTTTATACTTGTAATATTTTTGTTAAAGGTACCTTCACATTGATCGTATATTAATGTTACACTTATTGGTATGTAAAACTTCTCAGAAGTTAATCTCTTTAGGTTTGATTATTAAGCAACTATTTTTGAAGTGTTTTGATGTTAGTCCTTGCAATAATAATTAGACACGCTAAAATTATACATTTATTTCCTTATATTATGATGATAAGGAGTTATACAGAAAATATTCAATTTTTTTAAACCATCATCATTAGCAGTAAGCATAAAATTTCTATAAATTATCATTTATTAATTCGCATACAGATAGTAATATCAAAATTTATTATACAAATTAAACTTTGGCCGAACAATGTTTAGACAACAAAACTAATGAATATTAATCACCATTAATTTCCACCATTTATGATGATTTAGCGTAAAACCATTTCTTATGTTTCTCAAAATTATTTGTAAGTTTCCAGAAAAATTTGATAAAAAATTTAATATACAAATTAATCTTTAAAATAATATCTTGAATTTTAATCGTAATAATATCAAAAGTATTATATTAAATTTTATTTCATATAAAATATGAAATTATGACAAACTAATCTTATATGAAATAGTCCCACATTTTTTCTATATATTTGTAAATGCGTATTTTTATTCAAGCCTTCATAAATTGTAGTATAAATATTCATATTCAATTTAATCAAGGAAAATGATACTAATTTTTTATCATAAGTTAGAATTCGTACTCTTATCTTTTGCCTTGCATTATTTTGTTTTCTATTCTCCTTCTTTGAGGTCTTATAATATATATTTCTTACATTATAAAGACCTTTAAGATTGTTTATATATTGTTTCTTTTTCTTACGTACATAATAAAATTAACATAATATTTGAGCTTTAAGTTTCAAAAAGATTTTATAGATGTAATTACAATATGAGGATTAGTTAAAGAAGAACAACTTTTGCATGACGTTTTAATTTATTTTAATGGGTTTAAGAAATATAATAATAACTATCCAATAATTCTTGATTATAATACTGAAAAGGGAATATTACTTTCAGTTTTATGAGGTTCAATGAAGGGGAAGATGTATGAAAACATCATATAGATAGAAGTATGAATAGTGAGGACTTAGTTGAGGCTATATTCACGTTCGAAACAAATATATTTTTGCTAAGGCATATTTTCAACTCAATAAAAGAAAGGCTTCAAGTTCTCATTGTTCTTTCAACAATAACTATATTATCTCACAATATGTGTATAAGATTTACAAGTATTATAGTACGAAAGTAAATGGGTTTAATTAAGTTGAAAGCACTTAGAAACTTTTATCATAAAATATATATACTCAAATTAGTAAACACCAAAATGGCTACAAACATAGCTCATATAAAAAGTTTTATCCCCCAAAGTACATATATATACAATTAAAAAATAAGGATTACAGAAACGCTTAGGGGACATATATATTCTCACCTTCACAATCATACAAATAATTAAGTGATTAGAGAAATATAAAAAAACCATGGAAGTACAAAGGATCACTTCAAACCCTCTATAGTTTGATAAGAATAAGGCATCACACTCGATATGTAAATAAACTTATGTTGTTTCTCCAAGATCTTCTCAAATTGACCTAACAAAGACTCATATTGAGACATAAGAGTATAAATTATATCAGACTATATTATCTTTTATACTATTGTGACTAGGTTTAGTAAAACATCTATTATGAGTGCCCAACACAAAATAGAGCATGTAAATTATTAAACCCATAACCCTTTACATACATAGGCGAAAGTCTTAACCATTAAATAACTATATTTTAATTTAATAAATATTGATTGTATTTAATACTAAATAAAATTACAATACTAGACAGTTTTAGATTGTCAAATTGACAACTTCCACCAACTATCGTCGTCGCAAGTTGTTGGAGCCACCACATGGTGACCATGCATGCGAACCACATGGCGAGCATGGATGATAACCACGTGACGAGTATACACTAGGGCTACACATGTATAAATACCTAGCCTATTATCAGGAATGAACCATTCCAGTTCAACGCCAGTCTTTGACGCCTTACACTCCAAGTCCTGTCCTGATAATATATATCTTATAATCTTCTTCTTTATATTTGCTTTCATTCTTGTTATCTTTATGTCTTTTGAATCCATCGTTGTCGACGAGCTTCGGCCGTAACAACATTTCCAAATATCTTATCACCTCTTAACTTTCACAAATCATCACTCACCTTTCACCCTAAAACACATCAAATTGAGAAGGTGATAAATAGTGTTGAGAATATAATACATAGAAATTACCTCAAAAAGTGATAAATAACTGTGTTAAGAAGGTGATAAATGGGAAAACGTTTACTCCTATAATCGATAACGATAAGTTATATAAGGAGTGGGTAATTTAAAAAAACCAAGCCACTAGAAATGGGGCTTGGAAAGGATTTTTTGGATGTATAGAGTATAATCAATTGAAGTGAGGTTTAGAGATAAAAGATCTTTGACCTTTTAAAGTTCTATTTGGTTGGATTAGTTTAATGTCTTTCTATAATGTATGGTGCACACCTTACTTCATATATCTATTGAAGGGTCTGAGCTTATAAGAAACGAAGACTTCCGTGACAGCATCGATTTATGGCCACAATGCAAGGTGTATCCTCATGTTTCACAGGACACCCTCTTAATCACAATGAATCTAGAGAGGCTCCACCCCCAGTCGAAGGTGGTTGAACGTGAGAGGGTGAGACATGCAACGTTCAAACAAGAGCGAGGAAGTTGGAGGAAGAATCTCTTCTTTTCATTCATGACCCTTTCATGGGTATATATGCACTCATACAATGAGATGTGAGGAGTCACATACTCTTTTATCCTTTGATACACAAACTCACATTCTAAGACTTTCAACACCAACATGTATACACATATAAAACATACTCACATATATTTACAATACGATCAGACTCTATTTGCAAATATACAAATGTATGATCTCCAGACAACAAGGTATTGCTAAAATTGGAAAGGTCATGTAGAAGGGTGCTAGATTTGAGAAGGTAGTAACTGTAGGTTGCTTTTAGTAGAACCTGATCTGTTTCATTTATGCTCCTTGGTTGTTATATTCATTATCAACCAAGTTGTTTGCTTATTGACAAGTACTTCACGGCAGATCCCACACAATTGCCCTCTAAGGCATCAAGTCTCAAAAGTGACGATATACTCTAATATTAGTGCTCTATTATATCGTACTGCTCTTTTAAGAAGAAGAGATGGAGGCAGAGGATGCGAAGGTATACTTATGTCTTTTGAGACCAGAATTGGCCCATCAGACAGATGATAGAATAATGGGATGCGTGGCCGATCATCGAGAACAATCGCAATGTCGAGAAGGGCACAAGAGCATTCTAGAAGTGCAGTGCTCCATGCGTACAGAATGGACTCCATGGATTTAGACCATTTCTTATCGCATGCCTTGACCAGATGGAGCGAAGTCATAAATGAATTGACTGTTTTCATTCAAGCAAGCAGAAGGGCATGAACCAACTACCTAATAAGACCGATCATCATCATCATCACGACGACGACGACCACCACCACCATCATCATCATCATCATCGATGACCGAAGAACACGAGGGAAGAACGATCGAAACGCATGGCACCAGTCAGTCAGATTCAGTGGGCCTCTGGACGCATGTTTTCGGCCTGAGAAATGCGACAAGCGGGTTTCGAAAGAGTTACGGTAAATAAAACATGGAAGAAGAGCACGTGAAGAATGTGGAAGTTGCCGGGGCAAAAAAAAAGGGAAAAAAAAAAGAAAAAAACGGATTCAACAGGTTTGACTTTTTCAACGCTCCGTACTCTTGCGAATAATAAGTGAAATAGTCAATGAGACGGATAAAAAGACCGCTGCTCTTCTTCCTCGCACGGCCTCGTAATTAGGGTTAGGGTTTCCTGCAGAATTTGGCTCTCTCTCTCTCTCTCTCTCTCTTCTCTGTGCTTCCCAATCTCTCTGAGCAATTAGGGTTTCCATCTCCATCTCCGACCTCTCTCTCTCTCTCTTCTCTGTGCTTCCCAATCTCTCTGAGCAATTAGGGTTTCCATCTCCATCTCCGACCTCTCTCTCTTTTTCTATCTCTCAATAATTAGTAGATACATTGGCTGATTGACGCCAGCACTCATCCGCCCCAGGCATTACGATGCAGCGCGATCCTGCGCTTGTCAATTATCCGATCAGATCTGACGACGCCATGGCTGGGAAGTGCAGCGAATCGGCGGCCGCCGATGATCTGTCTCGAATATATATGAGGAGCAGCTTGCAGGAAACGGCGGGCGCTGCCATTCAAGCTCGATATCCAAAGCAATATCAGGGATCGGAAGCAGGAGAAGAAATTTGGTCGTCCTCGACGTTCTGGGATGCGGAAGGTAGTTTTCCGGCAGGCGTAGGGCAGCAGATTCTGGGAAGCAAGCTGTTTGGATCGGAGTCTGTCAGTACTCCGGCCTGTGGCCCTCAAGCTTCCATGGCCGCCATCAAATTAGAGGATCAGCCGGAGGAGGGAATGAGGAGAGGGATTGTCAGCAGTACAAGCGCTAGAACAAGCCGTGATCATGGTGAGCTCTTCTCAATATGGAGGTCTGCGAGGCCGGTGAGCACAACTAATTCATCCAGCCGCTCCGCTGCGCCATGGCCAGCTAGAAGCAATCCAGACACGAGTAATTCCTGCAGCGCGATCATCGAGTACTCTTCTCCGCCGCCGGCGTGGATGAATGATCATCAGAGCATCAAGAATGGGAATACATTGCAGCGACATCGGTGCATCAACGCTTACAGCGAGAGCGCCACGAGCTGCGACGCTGGCACGAGCTCGACGATGTCGGCGGCCATCGGCGCGAGTTCTCTGCCGTTGGACGAGAACGATTCCGACGACATGGTGTTGTCGGCGCTGCTGAGCGAGGCGGCGAGGCTGAATGTACTGCCAGAAAGTAGCGCGCGAGCTGCAGGCGCTGCGCCGTCGACGGCGTCGAGGGCGCAACGGCTCGATGATGATCGCAACGACATCGGCGGCGGCTATGCTGGAGGATCGGCGGCAGACCGCATCGACCATCATCATCATCATCATCATCATCATCATCATCATCAACAACAACAAGATTATCGGTATAGTGCAAGCGATCCACGCCGATATTGCAGCTCCACAAGCATGAGCGCATGTGGCGATAGCACGGTCGGCGGAAACCCTAATGTTTCCGACGCTGGCGTAGCGCGACGGGCCGATGGCTGTAATGCGGTGTGCACGCGGCAGTACCGCGGCGTGAGGCGGCGGCCGTGGGGCAATTTCGCTGCCGAGATCCGGGACCCGGCGCGGGCGGGCGCCCGCGGGTGGCTCGGCAC
>JBBBWG010011779.1:0-33592 GCA_037176905.1 Azolla pinnata
TTCTTCTTCTTCTTCTTCTTCTTCTTCTTCTCCACTGCAGCTCAGCTCAGCTATGGAGATCTGAGCTGAGCTGCAGAAGAAGAAGAAGACGAAGACGAAGAAGAAGAAGAGCACAAGAAGCACGTGCACACGAGGAGCTTCCTCTCGCACGTGCCTGCTGCTCCTCCTGCTGCTGCTCCTTCCTTCCTTCGCCATTAACGCTGCTCACGTGAAGTCCAAAACCCATCTCCCTTGCTTTCCTCCTCCTCCTCCTCCTCCTCCTTCTTCTTCTTCTTCTTCTTCTTCTTCTTCTTTTTCTGCTTCTGCTCCTCCATTCTCCATTGCTTCTTCAGCTTCAGCTTCTTCAATTCTTCAGCTTCTTCAATTCTTCTTCTTCTTCAATCCCCTGCTTCTGAGCTGCCCTCATCTCCTCCCACCATGGGCAAGGCCAATGGAGCCTTGAGCCAGCCCCTCCTCCCCCCTTCTTCTTCTTCTTCTTCCTCCTCCTCCTCCTCCTCCTCCTCCTCCTCCTCCTCCTCTTCCTCCTCCTCCTCCTCCTCCGTCCCCAACGGCGCAAGCACAAGCGCTTCTTCTGCAAGCCAGCATCGCCATCATCAAGCCGGCTTTGCTGACGCCGCCGCCGCTGGCGATGGGGAAGAGAGCAAGCAGAGCTACTACGAGGCGGCGTCGGCGCTCAGCCGGCTCACCTTCCAGTGGATGCAGCCGCTGCTGAAGCTGGGCTATGGCAGGCTGATCGAGCTCGGGGACGTGCCGCAGATCCCGCCCGAGGACAGGGCAGCAATCAACGTGGAGATGTTCTTGAAGGCATGGGCGGAGCAGAAGAGGAAGTGGTCACAATCACCATCATCACCATCACCGCCGGCATCGACCACATCTACCACATCTACCACATCTACCACGTCTACCACATCTGCCACATCTACCACATCTACCACATCTGCCACATCTGCCACATCTGCCACAGCACCGATTACAGCATCGATCGCAGCATCGATCGCAGCATCGGCATCGTCGACGAAGAAGCGGAAGGGCCCATCGGTGGCGCGGGCGCTGCTGCGCTGCTACTGGCGAGACGTGGCGTGGACGGGGCTCCTCGCGCTGGCCAAGGCCACCGGAACGATCGCGGGGCCCATCTTCCTCTACTACTTGGTGAGCTACGCATCGGGGGATCGAGCGCTAGACCACGAGGGCGCGGTGCTCGTGGGGGCCCTCTTCGCCGCGAAGATGCTCGAGAACTTCTCGCAGCGCCATTGGTACTTCGGAGTGCGCAGGCTGGGGCTGAAGGTGCAATCCGCGGCCATGGCGGCGATCTACCAGAAGGAGCTCTGCCTCTCGGGCGCGGGCAAGGCGAGGCACGCGGCGGGGGAGATCGTCAACTACATCTCGGTCGACGCCTACCGCCTCTCGGAGCTCGTGTGGTGGCTCCATTGGACCTGGATCGTGCCCTTCGAGATCGCCGTCGCGCTCTGCATCCTCTTCGCGATCGTGGGCCTCGCCGCGATCCCGGGCCTCGCCCTCATCCTGCTCTTCATCCTCCTCATCACGCCGCTGATCATGTCGATGCAGCGGTGCCAGGGGAGGTTCATGGATGCGCAGGACGAGCGCCTCCGCGCCACGAGCGAGGCGCTGTCGGGGATGAAGGTCATCAAGCTGCAGGCGTGGGAGGAGAGGTTCGAAGCGCAGATCGGCGCGATGAGGGCCGATGAATTCCGATGGCTCGCGGGGACCCAGACCAAGCGCAACCACGCGACCGTGCTCTACTGGCTCATGCCCACCGTCGTGACCTCGGTGGTGCTCATCACCTGCATCCTGCTGGGCACGAAGCTCACCGCGACCGTCGTGTTCACGGTGCTCGCCACGTTCCGCGTCATCCAGGACCCGATCCGAACCGTGCCCGATGTGCTCTCGGCCCTCATTCAAGCCCATGTCGCATTCAAGCGGCTCGATGCCTTCCTGCAGGAGGATGAGCTCCCAGCCGATGCGGTTCAGCGGGACTCGGGCCGCGGGAGCAGGGCTTCGGAGTACGCGATCCGCGTCGACGAGGCCTCGCTCAGCTGGAGCCCCAGCGAGTCGAAGCCCACGCTGCGGGGGATCAACCTCGTCGTGCGGCGCGGCGAGAAGATCGCCGTCTGCGGCGCCATCGGCTCCGGGAAGTCCACCCTCCTCAGCTCCATCCTCGGCGAGATCCCGAAGCTCCGCGGCACTGTATGGCTTCGATTCCGGCTTCTTTGCATGCTTTGCGCCCTTTTTTTTTGAGTAGTAGTCGCATCGATTCGATTGCCCCCCCCCCCCCTGCGAATACATTTCTGCAGCAGATTGCGATGCGTTGGGGAGAGCATCCCGAGACCTGGTGGTCGATGATGATTCGTTGATCCGATCGATGCTCCCCTCGTGTGTGTACATTTCTGCGGCAGATTGCGATGCTTGGGGCGCAATCCAATGACCTGGTGGTCGATGATGCTCTCTCTAGTTGAGGGAGCATCCCAAGCCCTGGTCGATGCCCCTAGTGTCTGTATACATTCTGCGTCTCGCAGATTGCAATGTGTGGGGAGCATCCAAGACCTGGTGGGGGGTCGATGATGCTCTCTCCTTGGGCACCTCGATGCCCCTATGTCCTAACGTAGCATTCTGCGGCAGATTGCGATGCATGGGTAGCATCCTAGACCTGGCTTAGGGGTTTAGGATTTAGGGTTTAGGGCTTAGGCAGATTGCGATGCTTGGGGAGCATCCTAAGACCTGGTGGTCGGCGATGCGCTCTAGCTAGGCACTTGTAGCATCGATCCCCACAGTGTATACATTCTGCAGCCGATTGCGATGCTTGGGGAGCAGCAGCCAAGGCCTGGTCGAGGATGCTCTCGTTGTTTGTTGGGCACTCATATAGCATCGATGCCCCTCGGTGTATGCATTCTGCGGCAGATTGCGAGTGCGCGCGGGGAGCATCCTAAGACCCCCCCGTGGCCGATGACGCTCGCTAGTTCCGGGCAAATCTGTGTCTTAAGTCTCCAGCAATGCCGAATGCGCTTGTGCTCTCTGGGCTGCAGGTGCATGTCTCTGGTGGGATCGCATATGTGGCGCAGACGGCGTGGATCCAGACGGGTACGGTGAGAGACAACATACTGTTCGGCATGCCCTACGACGAAGCCCGCTACAAGAGCACGATCAAGGCCTGCGCATTGGAGCAGGATATCAAGAACTTCAGCCACGGGGAGCTCACTGAGATCGGCGAGAGGGGCATCAACATGAGCGGGGGCCAGAAGCAGAGAATCCAGCTCGCCCGAGCCGTCTACAACGACGCCGATATCTATCTGCTCGATGATCCCTTCAGCGCCGTCGATGCGCAAACCGCCGCCACGCTCTTCAACGTAAGGCTTTTCCAAAGAGCTTTCGAGCTTCTTTCTGCCTGTTGTTTTCCTTCGTGCTTGTGTGCATGAAAGCAAAGGAGACTTCAGCTATTTTCTCTCGTTGCTTCTTTGGAAAACAATCGACTGTCCACCCTTGATACGATAAGCTTTACCAGAATTTACCCTCCTCCTCCTCCAGAGGAGCACGCGTGCAAGCGCTGCAAATGAACACAAGCTTAGATGTGTGCCATCTAAATCGGCAACTGAAAGATTTCCTCTAAACTTGTAGGACTGCGTGATGGGTGCCCTCCGGAACAAGACCGTGCTATTAGTAACACATCAAGTGGAGTTCTTGCCAGCGATGGATTCGATCGTTGTAAGAATCTTCATCACATCCACAGCGAGAATTTCATGGAGTGTATTTATCACCCACCATATATCAAAATTTTGATTCATTTGCTGTATATACAGGTGATGGAGGACGGCGAGATCCGGCAGGCAGGATCGTATTCGGACTTGCTCGAGGGAGGGGATGTGTTCCTGAGGCTGGTGAAGGCGCATCAAGCAGCGCTGCATTCGGTGACCGGAAATGGGCAGGCGAAAGAGAAGGAGGTCGAGGGGGGCTCCATCGTGGCTATCCCGATGACGATAGGGAAGAAGAAGCTGAGCCGAGAAGAGATCCTTGAGAAGGCCAGTAGGGCCGATGCATCTTCGCAGCTCGTGCAAGAAGAGGAGAAGGAATCGGGCGATTCGGGCCTAAAACCCTACATCGACTATGTCGCGATCGCTGGCGGGCGCCTTATCATCATCGGGATGATCATCGGGCAAATCGCCTTCTCCGCCTCCCAACTGTATAGCAACGTGTGGCTTGCCACTGGGATCTCGGATGCGAGCATCTCGTCTGCTTACCTTATCAGCGTCTACGGGCTCGTCTCTCTCCTCAGCGTCATCTTCTTCTTTTTCCGGTCCGCGTTGATCGTGAATCTCGGCCTCAAGGCCTCGAAATCGTTCTTCCATGGCTTCATGCATGCGGTGATGAAAGCACCGATGTCGTTCTTCGACTCCACGCCCTCAGGACGGATCCTCAATAGGGTAAAGTAACATGTCTTTTCTACCCTTCTCCGTCTATATATATATATATATATATACAAGATTTGTGATGTTTCTGGGGGATCTTTAACAAAATTCAGATTGCTTCTCTTTTGGGTTTAGGCTTCCGTCGACATGAGTGTAGTGGATCTCGATGTCCCATTCTGTATTGGCTTCGTTCTGGCTTTGGTTTTCGACCTCTTGGGGATCATCATCGTCACTGCAATGGCAACATGGCAAATCATCCTGATTATCGTGCCTGCCCTTGTGATAATCCAATACCTGCAGGTGCGCAAGCGATCGTTAACAAGTTAGAAATCCATTGAGATGTGTGCTGATGAGGATTCCGTGTTTTAGGAAAGCATGAGAATGTGAACAATAACATAGCATGTCCAGGACAAAGCAAATTAGCTTTGGAAAAGCTAAATGGTTTGTGCCATAAGATCGAATTTGGTCCAGTCAAAGACATATAATAATTATAAAATAAGCTTGTTTATGAGATGTTGATAGAGAGCTAGATAGCTCGATACCGACATATATCTGCATCTTTTTGGAAGATGCCTATTAGCTGCAATATTTTGAAGCTGCTAGTAGAAAAAAGCAAATCAGCTGAGTTAGTATTCCCGCCTTCATGCTTTCGCCTTTCGATGACTGGTGGTGCTGATGATGATTCCATGTGTACAGCATAAGATCAAATTGGGTTAATTTCAAGACCAAGCAGTTGCATTTCTAGATATTTGAGTACAAAATAAACTAGGTTTCTCATGCTTTTTTGCCTTTCGATGACTGACTGTGCTGATGATGATTCCACGTGTACAGCATAAGATCAAATTTGGTTAATTTCAAGACCAAGCAGTTGCATTTCTAGATATCTGAGTACAAAATAAACTAGGTTTCTCATGCTTTTGCCTTTCGATGACTGGTTGTGCTGATTATGATTCCATGTGTACAGCATAAGATCAAATTTGGTTAATTTCAAGACCAAGCAGTTGCATTTCTAGATATTCGAGTACAAAAGAAACTAGGTTATATACCCAAAACACATATTGTATACATATATATTGGAAGATGCCTATTATTAGCTGCTATATTTGAAGCAGCTAATGGAAGAAACTATTTAAGCTGCTCTATTCTCATGTTTTCACCCTTCAAGACTCATTGGTGGTGAAGATGATCCCTTTTGTTAATTGATTCGCTCGATTTCGCAGAGATACTACGCAGCTGCCGCCCGAGAGCTCTCTCGGATCAACTCCACCACCAAGGCTCCGATAGTGAACAACTCGGGAGAGACCATGAGCGGCACAGCGACGATCCGTGCATTCGGGATGATGGAGCGGTTCCGGAAGAGGAATCTGGAGCTCATAGATGTCGATGCCTCCCTCTACTTCCACAAGCATGCAGCTCTCGAGTGGCTCATCTTTCGTATCGAGCTCTGCTGCAGTCTCGTCGTCACCTGCACCGCGCTGCTGGTGGTTCTCAAGAGCGACATCTCTGCAGGTATCGTAGCTTTTCTTTCGCTTCTTTCCAATCGCTTTGAAGCCCGGAAAACCACCCTAAATCATTGTAACAGAGGAAAAAGATCAGTAAAGCTGGTAGAAACTAGCTGATCCCATTGGTTAGCACTTTGATCAGATCGAATCAATATGCGGAAAATGGTTTTGATTCTGGAGTGAAATGTATGCGTAGAGGTTGTGAAAATGGAGTTTTTGATCCATTGTCCCTCATTGCTTGCTTCCCATTGCGTTTCCTTTCAGGTTTTGCTGGCCTCGCAGTCACCTACGCCCTGGCACTGAACAACTGCCAAATCTTCTTGTCGTGGTGGCAATGTATGCTCGCGATCTTCATCGTCTCTGTCGAACGCATCAAGCAGTACATGAGCTTGCCCAAAGAAGCTTCTGCCATCGTCGAATCCAACAGGCCTTCGGCTCAATGGCCAACCAAGGGCAAAGTGGTCCTAGACAATCTACAGGTAAAACCAAGCCTTGGAAACTTATGGTTGCCTTCCACATTCACATTTCAAACCCTAAGATACTAGACACATCATGACTGAAAATGTAAATGTTAACAGTCACAGCCTAAAAACCCCAGAAATCTTTAATGGCTACAAATCCAATAGCATAGAAAAGCTCAATCTTGATTCCAAATTCACATCCTGAACAAAAACAACAAAAAAAAAACTTGAAAAAAGGTTAAAAAAAACCAACAACTTAAAAAGAGAGAAAGATAATGGTGGTATGAAAGCTAAATGCTTCTTTCACTTTCCCATTCTGAACTATAAAACAGGTTGAAATTTTTTCTGGACTGAAAAAGACTGAACTGTGCTTGCTTGCACCTTCCACCCACATTCACATTCTCGGCTGATGAAACATGAGACCTTGCTTGCAAGTTGCCTGCTAACCAACATTAGAATCATACAGAAACCCTGCATCTCTCTACAAGTTTTGGAAGGAGAACCCATCAAACCTGGTTTGGCAAACTTTGAACAGATCCGGTATCGCCCGAATTCGCCGATGGTGCTGAAGGGGGTGACTTGCACATTCGAAGGCGGGCAGAAGGTCGGGGTGGTGGGCCGAACCGGGAGTGGGAAGACGACTCTCATCAGCGCCATCTTCCGGCTGGTTGAGCCCTGTGGCGGCTCCATCCGCATCGATGATGTCGATATCTGCACCATCGGCCTCAGTGACCTCCGCCTCCGGCTTGGCATCATCCCTCAGGAGCCCGTGCTCTTCCGTGGCACTGTCAGGACCAACCTCGATCCCCTGAACCAGTACAAGGACGCCGAAATCTGGGAGGTACTAGGCCTATGAATGAATCTGCTGAAAATTTCCCATCTTCTTCCTTTTTTCTTCTTTGTTCCGTTTCGGATCTCCTTTCCCCTGACATCATGACCGAGCTGCTAAAATCCGAACGAGCCCCGGATTCGTCCGTTCTAGACCCATGGTGATCATGTATTGAGATGGATACCTGTGACTAGATGAAAAGGGTAAGAGGTCAGATGTCTTTGGTTAGACGACTGGTTTGGTACTTCGAGTCCTTCAATGAACAAAAGGGTGCTCACCGATCTGCTACTAGCTGTGAAGTGTTCAGCTTTTTGATTGATGCCCACAGCTAGCTGATCGGTTCAGAGCTCCTGCTTGGACGAATGCTCAAATGCTCGGATCCGTGACAAATCGATGGCGGGTGCTTTGATCTAGGGTTCTTTGTATCAGGATGTGTGGATGAGCTTTTCCTTGTATCATTCTTTGTATCGGGCGGGAGTTTCCTTATATCATCCTTTGCGCTGACGATCTGGGGATTTATTAGCTTCTCTTCAAAAATCGATGATCTCGGACGAAACCGTGGGCTCATGTTTCGGGATCTGCATATTTTTCTGACACAGTCATGTTATTGCAGACTCTGGAGAAGTGCCAACTGGGGAAGGTGATCCGGGGGCTGCCGCTTCAGCTCGAATCACCAGGTGAGAGTCTTCTGAAAAAACCCACAATTCTTTCTCGTCCTCTCATTGAAACCTGCAAAAAGCCAGAAATCGAATGGAGAGAGTCAGATCAGATCGAATGCCAAAGTAGGTCTGGGAATGCGAGGTTTTTTTCAGGATTTGTGGATCGAGAACTCGGATGGAGTTGAAAATGGGGAATGGATTCGATACTTATATATACAAGGGGCAATATATATATATATATGATTTGTGTGTTTTGTTTGCAGTGTCAGACCAGGGCGAGAACTGGAGCGCGGGGCAGAGGCAGCTCTTCTGCTTGGGGCGAGTTCTGCTGAAGCGGAGCCAGGTGCTGGTGCTTGACGAAGCAACCGCTTCCATCGACTCCGCCACCGATGTGCTCCTCCAGCAGGTCATCCGCGTCGAGTTCTCCGCCTGCACCGTCATCACCGTCGCACACCGCATCCCCACCGTCATCGACAGTGATCTCGTCCTCGCGCTCAGCGATGGTACCCCATCTATTCATTCATCCATTCATTCATTCAATTCATTCAATTCATTCATTCATTCAATCAATTCATTCAATTCATTCATCCATTCATTCATTCATTCAGTCAGTCAGTCAGTCAGTCACTCCTTCCCTCAGGTTCTTAGAGGCTCTTCCCATCCTATCTGCCCAAAAGAAAAAAGAAACAGCCAATTTTGACATTCCTCTCATCCAAATCTCCACAGTATCTAAAAAGACCCAATGTCATAGCTCTCAAAGAAGAAAAGGAGATGAGACTGATTGGCATCATCCTGTAGCACAGAAAAATGCATCTCTAAAATTCTCTGAAGTAAATTGCACCTAATGGATAAGGCAGAAGAAAGAAAAGATGGAAAACAATGGGTGTAGATTATTACATACCTAAGAACTGATTAAGATTTGAAATGGGTATAAAAAAAAATCAACAGGGTATCTGATGGAATGTGCATCTCCGAGGGAGCTGGTGGAGAAGAAGGGGTCGCTATTCGCCCAACTGGTTGCAGAGTACTGGGCTCAGGCCAGCAGGAAGAGAGACAGATAGAAGAGGTAAAACACGATTAGAGCAGAGAGATTAGCTGAAAGAAAGAAAAAAAAGAGAGAGATTTTCATTACACAAGAAATGCCCGCCATTTTCCATTCTAAGGCAAGAGTTGCAGAGGAGCAAAATATTACAGCATATATATGCCTTCCATTTCTTCTTCTTCTTCTTCTTCTTCTTCTTCTCCTTCTTCTTCTTCTTCTTCTCCTTCTTCTTCTTCTTCTTTGGAGCTCGTCCCTTGTCTGGTTACACCAAAACCTGCAAATCCAGAGGTTGTAAATTCTTTCTTTATGTTGTTTCTGAGGCCCCCTCCCCTCCCTTTATAGAGAGAACCCATTGATGAGTCTTGTCAAAATTTGATCTCAAATCTATATTACTCTTAATGCTATTAATTCAAGGCCTTTTTTTTGTATTGCTTGCTCCCCCCCAAAGCATCGATCGATCCGATTCACACTTCTTCCCTATGTATACGAATCAACAATAACCAGGTCTAAATGTTTTTCTCGCATACAACTGAAGCTCTATCAACAGATTTGTCCAAAAGACTTGAGTGCTAATAAATAAGAATGCTTTCCAAAAGATCGTTTCAGCTATAGATGGTTACAAAGGCTTGCCAAATACATGTTCCCACCCTGCATTTCTTTTCTTTGATGGTCATACTGTCATAATCAGCTGAAGACGAATACGGTTTCGAGTATCAAATTGAGTTCAGTCACATCACTCCAAGCTTGCAGAATCATTCATTGGGTACCCAACACCGAGCTTTCCACGCCTACTTCCTCATAAGATACTTGATTCTATTAAGCTGATGGGTGAGAGCGAACACTTCATTGAGCTTGATAGGAGGCTGTTCATGCCTTTTCTGTGAGTGAAAAAACCATCTCGAATGCAGTTAAACTGTAAACATGACTTGGGGTGCTTTCAATCCCTGTAAAGTATCAAGTTGTTTGATGTACCTTGGAAGTGAAGTAGCTATACCATGAAATGTAGATGGAAGCTCCCAAATGGTACATGCTTCGTTAGGGTTATAGCATCACACTAGCTTGATTGGAATCGCATAGACCGAGTCTGAGAAAGAACTGTTCATTCCAGTGCAAACCAAATTTCAGCTCCAGTACATAGTTCTATTTGATTACACTTCCTTTCCCCTCGCAACCTAACCAAAAATGATCAGCTTTCGCTAGCTTTTAATGACCTAAACTCTAAACCCTAGACCACAATTAGTTCATATCACCTTCCTACTAAGTTTCACAAAAGCATACATGCGTCTATAAATCATGCAGAAATAAGGTTGGCACCTTAGCTTGGAATAGTCAATGATTTTAGCATGTGATACTTAGATACACTAATGTCTTCATGCAGACTTCTGAGTCGTCCATCCCTAGCACCACATTTTCCAAAAGCTGCACACATCTTGCTAATCTCTTACATGTTGATAAAGCAGCATTCTGTGAAAAATATCCACTTAATTCATCTAAAAAAGGAAATGAAAGATTGTTGATAATTTTTATCGAAGAGAACTTCAACTCGCATGGATGCTTTGGGTAAAATAAATTTAGAGCATCCATTCACTAATATCCCTCAACTGTTATACGGTTCCTCATCCCAATGCTGCTCAATTATAAATGCATCCAACAAATTGATACACTCTGCTCCAGTATTGACGACAATTGAGCACGCACATTTGCAGATTTCTACCCGTAAACCAATTTCCTCGATAATAATGGAACAAAAAAGTGGGTCCAAAAACCTACAAAACCAAATGCAATAGATTTTAATGTTTTCATAGTGGTAGCCGTTTCATCATATTATATAACCTTTTACAAGCATTCCAGACACTCAAAATAAGATAAAGAGAGCACACTCACAGAAAGATAACAGTATCTCAACTGGAACTACCCCCAGTAAGCTCTTGATTAGGTTTCAATTCGAGGATGATATACCTAGGAGAATAAGGTTAAAGCCCACCCCTGAACCTAGTTTTCCTTAGACTACCAGTATATTCTACACCTTTTCCTTTCATTATAAACACTTGGGCCTGGCCTATTTCTGCTATGCCTCATTTTCCAGTACCTGATCCCTTCCCAAACAAAAAATGATGATTAGCAGATATTAGACAATTATAAATGTTTGGCCAGATACACATGAATAAATAGCCCAGAACATGGAAAAGTGTGAGAAGGAATGACTGCGAGAAAGTAAGAACTCAGAGAGGAAAATTTGATGACAAGCACAGAGTCAGAGGAAAACCTGAGCTTGAAGTTATTTGTCAGCATGCTTAACTCGTTTAGGTTTCCTGTGAGCACGATTTCCATGAACTGTAGTTTTCACTGGCTTCTTTTTAGGACTTCTGCATTCACATGTCAAGATATCAATTAGTGAGAAACAACCTTGAAAACTTGTCGACATCACAACAACATTTTGATTGGGGATACCCTAGTATAGAGGAAAATAATAAGCTGAGTAACAGGGCAGGAAGCGATAAAATAGCTGATGCCTGCATTTACAAACGTATACTTCAGTGGGACATTTATAATTAAGAAAAACAAGAAGTATCTGCTTTGCAAAAGGTACCATACCAGAAACCACACGATTTCCTTGTTAGCCATTGGTTTGAGGATGTCAACCTTCTTGAGCATTGACTCAACCGATCGTTGAATCTGTACCAAAGAAACTTCATGATTATCTTCAGGGAAACTCTAAATACTCGACTTCCAAAATATCATGAAGTTTAATATTTCCCCCAAAACCCTTGGTTCCCCATTGAAAGAGACACAAATGGGGATGAATTGAGCAAGTAGCCCAAGTAGCAAAGAAATGGGGGAGGATTGACCATTAGATTGATTATTCAGATAGAGCATGCAATCATTCTTCTGGGGTTTGACTAACGGCATCTGGAGGAATAAAGAAAGGGGAAAGGTAAAGTAAGGGTTACTCCAGAAAGGTGTAGGAAGGGTTTCCCCTTGAGTTAATTGTGGAGAAGGCTGATATCTTAACGTAAGGTTCTGATCAATTCAATTAAAAAGTTGGAAGGTTAAATTAGACAACGGAATAGTGAATAATTACATTATAAATACCTGGACATGATATGCTCTTGTAGATTTGATCAATTGTTTGTACTGCTTGAATATCTTCTTCCTGTACGGCTTAGTTTTAGACTCAACTTGTTTATAGTATGGCCTTGATACCTCCTTCACAATCTATTGCCATTTCACAGCCACAAATTAACACACATGAAATATGAAAGCTCTGAAGTAAATAACACAGGCAAAAAAGCTAACTTGATTCCGCAAGCGCAAAACCAGAGGTCAATTGAGTGGATATACCTCTAAATGTGGCTTCACGGCTTCATGAACCTTCTCTAAATAAGGAGATACAATTTCTGCTGCCGATTCATATCCTTCAGCTAATTTGGATTTAGCATTTTGAATGTGTGGAGAGAGGGTAGAAGTAACAGATTCAAGATGATGATTAATAACAGGTCTCCATTTCACTCGAGCATGCTGCCAAGCCAATAGACAGAAAAGTTTACATATAAATTGAGGATAAGGTATTGTGAAGAAAAAATAATGCTCACCTCCACAAGATTATCAGCATAAGACTTCAAAGCCTTCCACACTGTAGAAGCCTTTTCTGATCCCTGCATGAGACAATACATTCCAGGATTACACTTCTTCCCTTAAAGCAACATGACACTCCAACAAAGGTATGGGTACATATAATACCTTCTTTGCAGTTGCATCCACAATAGGGTGTACATACTTCTTCCAATAGGCCACAGCAGAGTCCTATAACCGTGAATTAACATCACGTCTCAGAGTATAAACAATCGTAATATTCCATAGGTGAACAATCCCGCAGCAGCAACTATCTTGTTACGTCACCTGCAGTTCTGATAGTTTGACCAGAATCCAGGGAGGGAGCCAACCACCTTGAACCTATGAACAACCAAAAATATGAGTAAACACCTCATCGTGCAACTTCGAAATAACATATTATATGGATACAATTGTGAAACCTCACATTAAGAAGCTCATTGTTCTTTGCAGCAGTTTCTTTCTGTGCTTTGGCTAATGTTAACTGCCGCATGAAAAAACAAAACTCTACACACAAGGGTTACATCTAACAGCCCAAAATACAAGATCAATGGAAACATCAAACCTCTGCAAGTTGACGCAGTTTTTCTAACATACTGATTTTGTTTTTCTGCTCTGCCACCAGCTTCTCGAGCTGCAAAATTTAAGTCCATAAGCAATTGAAATATTAGCAGAAAATTTACTTACAAAGCCAATGGAAGTCAGGCCAACTACATTATTAATGGAATTTAAGAACTTTAGCGTTCTATGAATTCGAAATCTGAAGACAAGAATAAACCAGATGTCCCTACATGAAAATCAAGATCTGATTAACCTAACTTCAAGCTCTCGCAGTAGGGCAAAGAATTTTGGGACACACAAAAGATGAATTGCATAAGTGGATACCATAAGATGACTGATTGGCTTCAGATTCCATAAAAGCTCACATAGAACATAGTATATAAACCCAGCACCCCCCTCTACCTGGTAATGCTTGATTGTTCTGTCAACATTATCCTTGTTTAGTGTATGTCTTCTCCTCTCTCACACATAACCTGAAGCAGAGAATATGCATTTTTCTATTAACGAACCAAAACAATTGGTACTTTTAGGGATACAGTTATTGATGGAGCTTCCGGTTTTCAAGCTTCTGGTTTTCAAGCAGGCCAAGATTCCCCCGGCATTCAATATGGAGTAAGCCGGCTCCATCATGTCTGATATTCTTCTCCTAAGTCTCCTTTTCATATAAATTTACAGGTTTCACGACGCTTTGGGCCTTGACTGTGCACAAGCACACAGATACGTGATTGTATAAGTTTACAACAAATAGAATTGGATACATAGGCCCAGTTTCAGTTACCAGTTAGATGCATATCAGGGCTGGCTTTATATACAAAAGCATAAGCTTACATTTGAGTCTGAACTTAGCACACGAACGTTGTTTAGTCAAACAGTTTAGAAGAAAGGAATAAGAAGAAAAAAACTGCAACTGTGCAGAACAAATGGCATAATAACAGATAAGCCATCACCTGGTTGATTTTGAGAGACTGGGAAGCACTGTTAGCTTCCAAGTCTTTTGCTTTTTCCTTGTACTTCTGTAGTTCGATACCCATTTTCTTCAATTTATTTTCCAGCCTGGTAATCTGAAGCCTCAACAAATCAGAAGTAATAAATATATGGATATATATGTAGTATGACTTTGCTTGGAGACATACATGAGAACTAAATTACAATCAGCAAACGGAAAGTAGATTGAAATTTGTTTTCATCCTTGATATACCTTTGAGCCTAGCTCCTCCTGTAGAGCATCACGATCTGAACCTTCCTTTCTCTATTGAAATTGCACCATGAAAAATGTCAGAAGTTGGAAAGACGCAATGTGACCAAAACATAAGACTGTAGAACAAATTTTGCTTCTGACTAGACTGTAGAGTCTGACCTTCCACTGATCGTCCAAAACCCCATATCAGTACAAACCTTCAATACAGACTTAATACATTGAGCATCTGGCTAAGGACTCGTTAGCAATCTTGAATGCATGAAAAACATGGACATATTTTGCTTGTGTACTATATCCGAACCCTAACCTTCCAGTGATCCTCCAGAACCCCATTCCAGTGCAAATTTTCAAGACAGGTTTACTACATTGATCACCCAGTTATGGGGTCTCCGACAACCTTCCTTCCTCTGGGGAAATGAATGCATGAAAAAAATGTGAGAAGTTGGGCGGAAGTAACAACCAGAACACGAGACTGTAAGACAAACTCCGCTTTTGCACTAGAATCTAGACTATAACTTTTCAGCGATCCTCAAAAACCCCATATCAGTGTGAACTTGCAAGACAATTGATGCATAGAACACACAGTTTCGTGTTTAGGGTTTAGATCATCTTCTCTAGACAACCACCTGTTTTTGGTCACATTACACCTTGCTCTTGTTTGAACGAGTTGGATTTCCATGATTAGCCAGCCTGGTTTCACCCATTGTGTCCGTTCACTCTCAGAGTTAAAAAGGAGCTCCTCTATTGGGTAAATTTGTTTCTGGTTGCATGCCCCATAATAACACTTGTGAGAATCAATCTTCTGTTTATGGATATAATCTCTTAATTAGTAGTACGTGCCTTACAGTGTGTACTCTCATATAAACCTTCGCAGGGTCATGAGGTAGTGTTCATAACCTTGACCGCTCCTCAAGAAGAACAATAGTGTTGACTTGACCCTAACAACTAGGTTGGTTCAGTGCCATATAAATACTTCGGAGGTCGACTGGTCACAAAGGAGGTGTATAGTGATGTAGAAAGGAGGGGATTAGGAAAGGTAGGCTGCTAGCATGCACTTCAAACCTTGTATCGACTATCTCTGTCACGAGTAACAGACCCTAAATTGTTCACTTCCTTCATCCAGCACTGGTGTCTAACCATCTAGGCATCGTACGTAGGTACAAGGCAATTCCACCCTTCATGGAGCTTTGCATTCACCAACAACAGGAGAACTCATCTGAACTGATATTAGTAGCAAATCTGCCTTGCACAAAGGTAAAGTAGATCGCTTTATTTATCTCGAGCACAACCACCATGCTCAAGAGAAGCAAAATCGCTCTCGATCATGACCATAAAGTCAAAAGCACGAGGGAAAGAATTATTGGAAGATCACGAGGGAAAGGACATCTGAACCAAGCATCCATAACAAATGACGCCATCCAAATGAGTGAAATTGTTCGTGATCTAGTGCATGGATGATTCTTATCTTCCGCTCAATAGTGTGAAGCCTAATCGCTGGGCGATCAAGAGCTCGTAATTCAATGACCAGTACATGAGGGAAAGCTATTCCAGAAATAGCTGTAGACGGATCACTGACAAGCTACTCTTCAGCAGGAGCAGTGAGAACATGGAAACGGAAATGTAGGGGGCTGGAAATGGGAAAACATCCAAAACATCGAGTAAAGAACCTGAAAAATGATGGTGTCGCGGAACACGGGAGAAGGAGAACGCAAGTGGACTAGAGGAAGAAGACGAAGAAGCAGAAGCAGAAGAAGAAGAAAATCGGACGGGAAGTCCCATACCTTCAGCTCTTCGAGCTCGTGCTGTAGAGACGCGACCAGTTTGATCTTGTCCTGGAATTCCACGTCTTTCTCCGAGAGGCTTCTTTCTGTGAAAGGACAACGACAAGCCGAAAACCTTCAGTCGCAAAAAAACCAAGGTCTCTTGCGACGATTCTACGCACAGGGGAGATGGAAGAAGAAGCGGGTGGGGTACCCAGGAAATGAAGCTTTGTCTCCGTCCGGCCGAGCTCTTGGAGCACCGCGGCGTTGTCGGGGCATGGAGAAGGGATCGGATCGCCATGGCCGAGCTGCGAAGGATCGTCGGGAGGGAGCTCGGCAAGGATGGAGGCGGGGAAGGAGAAGGCGCTGAGGGCGAGGGAGAGGAAGAAGGAGAGCGAGAGGGCGGCAGGAATCATGGCGAGCTCGAGCTCGAACTCGCAGAAGCAGCAGAGCAGAAGAAGAAGAAAGAAAGAAGAAGACGAAGAAGAAGACGATGAATGTATGCACACATACATCATCATGCGTCGCACATGCATGACACATCATCATGTGTCGCACATGCATCATCGCCATGCATCCATCACATGCGGCATCACCACCATCGTCATCATGCGCTGGACATGCATCGTCGTGCATCATACGTGGCGCAGCATCATGTGCTGCGCATGTGCCATCATCATGCATCACAGGGGCCACATCAATCATGTGCTGCGCATGTGCCATCGTGCCACATCACACATCGCACCCGACACATCATCATGTGTTTGGCGTGCATCATCATGCGTCGTAAGGGGACTGGTGCATGGTGATGTGCACGATGGTGTGCATGAGGATGATGTGCACGATGGTGTGCATGATGATGATGTGCACGATGGTGTGCATGATGATGACAGTGGTGTGCATCATGATGGTGGTGCGCGATTGATTGCGTGCATGAGGCGCGAGACAGGATGTGCATGGATGTATATGGTGGCGATGATGGCGATGGTGGCGATGGTGGTGATGATGGCGATGGTGGTGATGATGGCGACGATGATGATTTGCTTGCTAGCTTCCGACGCGAGTTGTATGCACGGTTTTCGTTCATGTAAGTAGAATTGCAAGCTAACCATGCTATGATGATGTTCGTGATGATGTTCATGGTGATGTTGTTGATGCTGATGATGGTGGTGATGATGATGGTGATGATGCTGATTATGCTGATTATGTTGATTATGGTGATGGCGATGATGGTGGTGATGGTGATGATGGTTCAAAATGTGTTGAAACTGAGCTCGATCAGAGCCAGAGGTACTATTTCTCTTTACCGCAACAGTACATTATTCTTGTACATCTGACGTAAAAACAGTCGACTTTGGGCATTTGTGGCCTTCCGTCGATAACAAACGCTCTTCCTCAGTGCGAGCGGAAGCTTCTTTGCTACGCTTTTTATATAGTATTATCGGTACCACGATGGGACGACATCGTTGGCAACGATCGAGAGTTGTACGAGCTGATCAGCTTCGGCAATGTTTTCATATTCCAGCATTGGCACAATGGCGTTGTGATGGCGAAGTAAAACTGGCACTTTGGTGGCTCGAGTTGTTGTTTTAGAAGGAAGGTTGGTTGTTTTGAGTTCCATGCACAACTTGAACCGCAAGATGCGGTACCATGTTCAGATGAACAACTTAACTGAAACGGGTAAAATAAACATTGGCGTCACTTCAAAGCCACCTTGTACAAGCCTCGAGTTCTCGACATCTTTCAGCAGCTCAAAAGAGCAAAGAGAGGCTTCATCGAAAGTCCTCGTCATGTGTGCCCGCCTATTTCTGATGCAAGCAACAGAACATGGACGTAATTCACCGATTAACAGTGAACTAGGACCAGCGGGAACAAGCAACAAATTCGATTCTGGGCCCAGTCGACGAACGCGTCACGGTGAACGAAGATCTGACTTGCAGAGTTTTCGTGATTCACAACAACAATGCCTAAAAACTCTACTCATGGATTATTATGCGATAATCATTCGATGCGCCTCAGATTCGCAGAAAGAATCAAATGTTCGGGTCTTCAAATTCTGAACATTCAAACGGGATCAAGGCAATATCATCTTCTGGGCCATAATCTTCTTCGAATCCAGCTCAAACCAAAGCGCGATTCGTGTACGCATTAGGTACAAGAAGAAGGCAGGGATTTGCACAATTGTAATTGTTTCACTATAAATCCTGTCATTAGCCCTAATCCGGGGATTAAACAAGCCTTGCAATTTGCACATTGTAGTTAGCTCACTATAATCCTGTCATTAGCACTAATCCGGGGATTAAACAAAGAGAAGTGAAGGGAAACAGGGGAGAGACTGAAGGAAAAACAGGGGAGAGAGACGATCACGAAGGAAAACAGGACAGTGCCCAGAAGATTGCCCCAAGCTCACTGATCTCGCTGCATATCTGGTGAAGGTAATCTCCTCCCCTCTCTCTCTGTGCCTCAGTCTAAGATCTCGTTCAGATCAGCCGATGGTTTTCATCATCAGATAATAGCTTAGATTTCGTTTTGAGTCATGCTGCTCCTTGTCTTCGGCTGGATTAGATCTAGGGGTGCATTTCATCTACCGCATGCTGACATCTGAGATTGCTAGCTTGATCAGAATTATGGGGTGGGTTGTTTTCTTAACCGTATCGACATCTAAGATGCTAGATGGGTCAGCAATTAGGGGGTTATTTCTGATAGCTAAGATGCTAGATGGCTCAGATACATGGGGTTATTTCTACCCAGATTGGCTCCGAGCTGCCGGATCGATTGATCGATTTATTAAATACAAGCTCAAAGCTTTTAGTAGCTAAAATTACATCCAAGACGGTGGCTCAAGTGTCGGGCCATGAGATGTGGTTCTTTATTAACTAAATCTGGATCCCACAACAACCGATAGCATGCACAATCAGCCGATTGATTGGTCTCCATCATACATGGATGCAGCAAGTTGGTGTTAATTTTTTTTTCACAGATATGGATTTCAAACAATCCCACACTAAGCTGATAGTCGGTGTGAAAAGAGCATTAGAATCTTACAGTAGCCAAGGAAGAAACCAAGTTCGGGTATTGTTGTGGCTGAACGAACTGCTAGATTGATTGTATTTGTTCTTAGTAGCCGAGGAACAAACATGGTTGCGATATTGTCATGGCAGAATTCTTAGATCAATCGCTTTAGATTCTAGATTCTTACAGTAGTCGAAGAAGAAACAATGTCACAGTATTGTTGTGGCACCGTAAAAGCTCTCGTTCTTATATATACAAGAATAATGCAATTTTTTTTGGCAACCAAAATCCTATCCTCTTCTTTTTACAGGTCTGAACAAGCAGTGCCATGCAAAATGTACCTCAATTATTTATTTCTTCTGGGCAGTTTTGCTGCATTATCCTCTGGGGCAATCTATGGTCACTACAAGATTATGTCGAAGATCGATGCGGAAGACTGTAATGGACATGGAATACTTCTCCAAGAAGGAATGTGCGCTTATGCGCATGCGCACATACATGTCCCATGACTAATTGGTATCATGATCAGTGCCGATTACGGTTACACTATCGTGATTAATGCTAATGACCATGTGTAGCATTTGTTGGCTAGTCTAAATCACATGAAGCACTTGAACCAAAATGGGAGACACTTTCTAATGATGCACATGCATGGTTGGTTAGAAATCCAGAGGCATGGTTTGGATGTTATTCTGCTAGGATAGCTCTGGGTGGAAAAACAGAGTTAACAAGGGAACACAATTGCAAATGCTTATAATACAAAGCTCAGCTGAATATGTGGATGCCGAGATTACGAGCATGCAACTTAAACAGAAGGCCTGGCACATGATAAATGCTGGTTCAAAGGTCTTCTTTCTAGCTGCACGAGCAGACTCAGAAGCAATATTACTGGGCTTAGTTAAGAGGTCTGTAAGCCAAGACTCTTTTTGTATCTACAGTAAGAAAAGAGCGGAAAATTCTCAATCGGCAGTCGTACCAGACCTAGTTTTGGAAACTGCATTTTGCAGCTTTTATGGATTCTCCGCTACAGTTCGCTTCAGTTCTTCTGACGGAGAAATGGGTATTTTCCCCAATCATTGTAACACCCCCCTTGATTAAAAGCTATATACTCATGCCGATTAGAGGCTTGAGGGAGGGGTTCAAAAGCTAGGGCTTGGCCTCTTGCACTTTGATTTTTCTTTCTAATCAGAGTGGCAACAAAGAAATGGCAGCATGATGTGATATCTCTCACGTCGAGTTAGTTGTCTCGATTCATGGAAGTGCACAGTTTTTTTGACCGTGATAAAGTAACAACTCTCAGAAGCTTCCAAACTCTTTGAGAAATTTGTATGAAGTCTGAGAAGCTTGCAGATTCATTGAGAAATTTGTAAGGACTCTTAGATGCCTCCAAACTCATTGAGAAAACTGGAAGGACTCTTCGAAGGTTCAAATTCGTTCAGCTATTTGTGGCACGATTAAAATTGAACAGAAATGAATGCCCATGTCCTTCTCATCATTCTGGGTTGTTCAGTTTCGCTCCGATTCCTGTTGATGCGATTGAGGTAGTAATGTAGATTGAGTTTTGTTGAAGCTTTAGTCGCTTGTTGCGGATATGGGAGATCTATTTTTATTTCATTGCTCGGTTATGCATAGAGTATTATGCTAAAGCATGTGGTTAAAATATGATCATGTCGAGTTTTCTTCAAATGACAATTTTAACAAACCTCCAAGTTCCATGTCAGGTCCATTTCATCCTCCTTGCTGAGATTTGTGAGATCTGCAACCCAATCAGTTAAAAAGAAAAGATGAAACATATCACTTGATTTAGAATTAGATTTACTTTGTTGGATGGTTGAATGTCAAACTGCCTCTGCTTCGAATCTGAAGCTCTCAACTTGGTGAACTTCATGATGCAATGGCAATATACTACAATGTTGTAGCCAATGATATAATTATATGCGATATCAAGAGTGTGACGTTTAATAAAATCCACCTCAAAGTGCCATGGTTTTTTTTTTTCCTTTGTGTGTTAATTAATCCGCTCATCAGTAAAATCCGCTACAATCATTCTCTTGCCCGTTTTAATAGAAAGGAGTTTTGCATTCCGTATGGTGTGTTTGTCAAGTTTACTTGCTGATCGATTGAATAAAAGGAGGATCGATTGCGCTTAATCTTTACAGTTGTTAACTGTAAAGAAGGAACCATAAGCACCGGATTCATGCATAACATACAAGATAGAGTTTAATGGATAGTGTACGATAAAAATTCTTACAATAATGTAACTAGCGATTTTAGAGATTTGAGTTCCCATTGTGTGATTGAGCTTCTGTGTCAATACTAAATTTTCTCAGTTACTCTTGGAGTTTGAATTTAGTTCTGGTTTACTTCCGTTATTATCTTCTACCTTTCCTCTTCTCGTTGATTTCCTCGAGTTATTTTAAAGGAAGGCTCAGACGAGAACACACATTCTGTAAATTTTTTCTTTTAAATCATCGCTTAATCTCTCTCACGTGTTTTTTTTTTGTTAACGAAGGAATAAAAACATACTAACTAAAAGAGAAGAAATCTAAGTTCGTCTTTTTATTTCCAATAAACATATACTTCCATTGGTGAAGAAAGAAACCATCATACTCGCTACAAAACATATGTCTACACAGAAACCTAGTTAAAGGTCACAATCAACACAATAAACCAAATTAAACATCTTGATGTATCATCAAGTTATAGGTGATGGAAATAGAAAAATCTGGCAGTAAATAACACCATCGTAAACTATGTCGTTGTAGCCTAAAACATTGCAATGGAGCCCACTGCTTCAGAAATCAACTTATTTTATCTGAGTAAAGGGATTAAACGCTAATCATTCACACATTCATTGGATTTTTATTATTATTACGAAATTTATGCTTTCTTTTTGTCCTCGCCTTGCTTCGATTTCTAGCCTCGTTGTCGTGGGATATTAACGAGCCTCTTCTTGTTTTGTTTTTTGTTTTTTGTTTTTGTTCCCCGAAGAAGTATTCTTCCATTAGTTAACTAAATGTTCACGCGACAAGCAGCGTTGTAAAACTCCCAACGTTTTTAGATTAACTTTCCATTGGTGTTAAATCTCCTCTGGTTTCTCTATTAAGCACCCTGTCCCTGCAAACATTGTACGAGCGGGGGCAGGAAACAATCCATTAATCGGAGGCATGGAGTTCCATATTTCCGGGTCTGCCAGAGTTTGAAGCGTCGATCGATCGATCGACGAGTATCTTTATGTTGAGCAGTCAGTTCATTTATTTGTATGTGGCCTGCGGACGTAAGTGCAACCGTGTCTCGGAAGAATTCGCAAAAGCTCCGATTTCAGGACCCCATCGCCCCCCACATCGCAACAACATGCATGCATACGATGCCTGTACACGCATACATGTACGCACACGTATGCATAGTATTTGTACATAAGTACACATATACAAGGTATACAATACACTGACACATACATACACAATGAGAAGATGTACACACACACACACACATTCATCCATCCATCCATCCATCCATCCATCCTTCCATGCATGCATGCATATATACGGCATGCAATACATACATATGTATATACACATGCTAATACATACATACACACATGCACACATACATACATAACTTCATGCATGCGCACATACATACACACATGCACACATACATACATAACTTCATGCATGCGCACATACATACATACCCACACACAAATGCATGCATGCATACGTACGGCATGCAATACATACATACGTATAGACACATGCCAAAATACACACATGCACACATACATGCATACCTACATGCATGCACACACACGCACACACACACACACACACCTACATACATGCACACACACACACACACACCTACATACATGCACACACACACACACACACCCCTATATACATGCACACACAAATACATGCATGCATATGTACGGCATACAATACATACATACGTAGAGACACATGCTAATACACACATGCACACACGCGCACACGTACATACATACCTACATGCATGCACACATACACACACACACCTACATGCATGCACACACAAGTGCATGCATGCATGCATATATACGGCATACAATTCATACATGCGTATATACACACGCCAATGCATGCATGCACGCATGCACACATACATGCATGCCGACATGCATGCACACATACATGCATGCCGACATGCATGCACACATACATGCATACCTACATAAATGCACACACAAATGCACGCACGCACACACACACGCACACATACATACATGCACACACACACACGCACGCACATACATGCGCACATACATACGCACACACACACGCACATACGCACGCATACATGCGCACATACATGCGCACATACATACGCACATACGTATGCACATACGTACATACGTACATACATACGTACGTACATACATACATACGTACATACATACATACACCAAAATGATGATGGCCTCAAAGGAAGGATCTTTTCTTGCTCGCGTAAAGAAAAGAAACGAAGGGAAGAAGAAGAAGAAGAAGACGAAGAAGAAGACGAAGAAGAAGAAGAAGAAGAAACAGCAGCGAAGAGGAAGCAGCAGCAGCCGCAGCAGCCGCCGCCGCAGCAGCAGAAAGGAGAAAGGAGAAAGGAGAAGGAGGAGGAGGAGCGAGAACAGCGGCCAAGGGAAGAAGAAGGGACGAAAGGCACGTGCATTTCTCCTTCGGGCTCCGTCCGGTAAGCCGCCTTCTCCCTGCTCTCTCTCTCTCTCTCTCTCTCTCTCTCTCTCCCGAAATCTAGGGTTTTATGATGGAGTCCAAAGCTCCTTCCTCTGCTCGATTTCACCTCCGTTCCGGTTTCAAGGTTGAAATCCTTCCTCTCGTGTCTGGCTTGCCTGCCTGCCTGCCTGCTGTTTGTCTGTCAGAAATTAGGGTTTCTTCCTAAGGCTTCATTTCTTCGTCGTCTTCTTCGTTTCCTCTCTCTCGCTCTCTCTCTCTCTCCCGACCCTCCTTTGCCCCCTTTAGATTTCGCCCGCTGTTTTCTTGCCTTTTTTCTCCCGTGTTCGGGTCTCTCTGCAGGCGTTTCTGGTCGCTGCACCTGGAAAAGCTCGATTTCCCCCCCTCCTTCCCTTTTGCTCACAGTGTCCTGTTGAATCAGGGGTCGGTTGGGATCCTCGCTGGATTCCTGTCTGATCCTTCGTGTATCTGAATTCTGGCTAAATTTAGGGTTTTGTTTGGCCATTTGGTTGATTCACTGTGTTCGAGTCCAAATCAACTTCCCTCCGCCGAACCCTTATTTTGTCAACTACAGGCCGAAGGCGTTATACTCTCAGATTCGCCACAGTTCCTGTCTCCTGTAAAAATTAGGGTTTCTGGGTACAGACTTTGTTGGCGCCTTCTGATTCCTGGCGTTCTAGTTTTAGTCTAGAATCAGAGTTTTCATTTAACGTTTTTGGTCAGTTCACGCTATTGGACACACATATTCTCTCCATTTTTCTTCTGTTCGTGGAAAAAATTGGTTTTATTTCGGGATTTTGAGTAGAATCGTCTTCTAGGTTTTCTTAGCGTTTTAATTTTTCCCGTTTGTTTTCTTCTAGTGTTTTGATCTAGTTTTCAGGTTGATTCAAAATTGTCGGGCTTATGTGGTTTCTCCTCTTTTCTGTGGTAATAATAGTTTAGGCTTCTTTTGGTGGTTTACAGGGTAAAAACCTATTTGAAGCTCCAGACGCAGATTGACAAATTGTTCTTATTTAGCCTTCTTCGTGATCTGATAGTACAAGTGCACTTAACAAGAAGGAAGAGAGAGGAATCGACCGAAGCATGCCATCATCGTGGGCAGATAATTCGGCAGCTGATCATTTAGCTGCCAACACTAGCAACACTTCGACGAGCAGTAACAGCGGCACTGCAAAAGCTAATTTCTCGAATAATAGCACTACCTCGGCATTTGGTGAGGATCCAGCATCGGCGCGGCTATCGGGAGCAAATAGATCTACATATATACCGCCACATTTGAGAAGGTCTCAACAACAAGCGAGTGCTGAATCGAAGCCGCCTCCGGGGCCTCCGGCAAGTGCACCCGCTCCTGCTTTCCCACCGCCAGCGAGAGGAGCATGGAGTGGTAGCCGGAGCTTCCAGGGAGCTGGGCCTGCATCCGGCGGTTTTGGTGGTGGTGGTGGTGGTAGTGGTGGTGGTACTAATATACCTACCAGCACTGGTGGTGCTGATGGTTGGCCTAGGACCTCTAGATCCTCATATGGAGGCGGTGGGCGATACAGAGAAGAGAATCCTTTTGCGGACAATGATGTGGCAGATGAGGCCCTCTTTCAACAAGAGAATACGGGTATCAACTTTGATGCTTACGAAGACATACCGGTCGAGACGAGCGGAGAGAATGTGCCCCCACCTGTGAACACTTTCGCCGATATTGATTTGGGCCCTGTGCTGAAAGAGAACATCCGGAGGTGCAAGTACGTGAAACCGACTCCTGTTCAACGGTATGCTATCCCGATCTCGTTAGCAGGGCGAGACTTGATGGCTTGTGCCCAGACAGGTTCAGGGAAGACTGCAGCTTTCTGCTTCCCCATCATCGCGGGTATTCTGTCGGGCCCGCCCCCGACCTCCAAGCTCCCCAGAGGAAGCCGCACTGCGTTCCCACTAGCGTTGATCCTCGCACCAACACGAGAACTGTCAATGCAGGTTAGAGCTCGTGGCCTGACTTGCAATCTCTTTCTCTTCATTAGCCTGTTTTTAGGTCAAATATGATCCTTCTTTTTGAATCCGTTTGGTTTGAAATCCAGATTCATGAGGAGGCCAAGAAGTTTGCTTATCAATCTGGTTTGAGGGTGGTTGTGGCATATGGTGGTGCACCAATCACTAATCAGGTAGACATAAATGCCGCTCATTCTTCTGTCAGAGAAATAGGTTAAAAGTCGTTGATAGAAAGGAGACACTACACAATGTAAAAAAAAAAAGAGGTGCTTGTGCTGCCACGCAATGCTAAGAAAGCTCATTTTGCAGGTGTTTATTCTGCTAAAATCTTTGAGAACTGCATTTCATTGATACAGACTCTTCAATATTGGGACACTCGAAACGCATTGTCTTTTTGGAGCTGATTCTTGCAATTGTTAATGTCATTATGTTGGCAAATTACACAACAAAAGTAAAAATTCCCTAACAATAAGTGTGGCATTCTCCTTTTCCAGCTACGAGAAATGGAGCGAGGGGTTGAAATCCTAGTCGCAACACCTGGACGCTTATCAGACCTTCTAGAAAGGGCGAGAGTATCTCTATCACAAGTGAGATACTTGGCCTTGGATGAAGCAGACAGGATGCTTGATATGGGTTTTGAACCCCAAATACGCAGCATTGTGGAACAAATGGACATGCCCCGAGCAGGGGTGAGGCAGACATTATTGTTCAGTGCCACTTTTCCAAGGGAAATACAGGTTTGTCCTTAATTCCGAATGATGGGAACAAGAATACAAATCTTCTCATTTGGAATAGAGGAGTGCTGTCATTTTATATGTTGGTTATATGTATGCGTGGGTGCAATGCATTTTTGAATATAATTCTAGAGTTTTAATACACAGTAATATCTAGTACAAGGTGTAAGTCTGTGTTCTTGTGTTCGTTTGTATGCACATGCACAGATATACACCTTTCAAGATCAAATTCAGAGTTTTCATAGAAAGACTGGCCCTGTTGAACTGAAACTCTGTTAAGTGTAGGTGGATGTTGTCACATGTAAAATGGTACATATGTGAACTGGTTTTAGTGCATAAATGACTGCTATATGAGTGAACATGCATGTATGCTCTATTTAAACCTTTGCAGGTATTTAAAAGCTACGTTCCCATGTGTCCATACTTTCAAAAATTTGGTTCTATCAGCTTGTTTGAGCATTCATTTGTGTGACCATAGTTTTGTATGTGTGGATTCTAGGAAAAACGGAATGATCAATAGACTGTAAGCTAATAACTTTTGGCTGGTTTCACAGAGGCTTGCTGCAGATTTCTTGTCAAACTATATATTTTTGGCTGTTGGAAGGGTGGGATCTAGTACTGACCTTATTGAGCAGAAGGTTGAGTATGTCCCTGATAATGAGAAGAGAAGCATGCTCATGGACCTTATTCACGCACAGCATGCCAACGGCATTCAAGGGCATCAGGGGAAGGTATGACGATAGACCATAACAATGATAAGTTGCTGAACCTAAATCATCGCTACGAATGACCTGACCATCCTCCCCCCCCCCAAAAACATGTGATATGTGTGTGCAGCTGCCTTTAACACTGGTCTTTGTTGGAACCAAAAAAGGGGCAGACTCATTAGAGGATTGGCTTTGCCGAATGGGTTTCCCTGCTACGTCAATTCATGGAGATCGCACACAACAGGTGATATGTTAAAATTGCAAGAGAGACCTAAGTCTTTCCTCCATGCATGTGTTTCACTATCTATACTAGGATATTCTATCTGAGTCTTGCCTTGTCATGGTTTTTTCATATGTAAAATTCAATTATCTTCCATGTTGTGTTGCCTAATTGTATTTCTAGGATATTTTTTATCCAGCTTGTTAAGGGGCTATGTTGGTCATCTCTGTATTATATGTTTTTTTCTTTTCTCAATACCCAAATTACTCATATTAGTTAATGCGTGCATATTTGCTAAAATGTAGGAGCGTGAGCAAGCATTACGATCATTTCGGACTGGGGTAACACCGGTGCTGGTGGCTACAGATGTGGCAGCCAGGGGCCTCGACATTCCACATGTTGCTCATGTGATTAATTTTGATCTACCCAATGACATTGATGACTATGTGCATCGGATCGGCCGAACTGGGCGTGCCGGGAAGTCGGGATTAGCCACAGCCTTTTTCAATGAGAACAATATATCTCTTGCAAGGCCTTTAACCGAACTGATGCAGGAAGCCAACCAGGCCGTACCTGAATGGCTGGTTCAATATGCTACCAGAGCGAGCTATGGTGGTGGCGGTGGCCGGAGTCGCAAGTCCGGTGGTGGTGCCAAATTTGGTGGGCGTGACTATCGGAGAGAAGGCAACCGTGGTGGTGGTGGCGGTGGTTACGGTGGTTACGGTGGTGGCGGCTCTAACTACGGTGGATCCATGGGCTATAATAATAGCTATGGTGGTGCTAGTAGTGCCTGGGATTGATTTTGTGAAACTCTTCTTCTTCTGACAGGTAGAAAATTCTCCTTTGTTTCAGAACGCTAAAAGAAAAAAACAATCTATCTACTAGCCTTATTTTCTTTTCCCTTTTCTTTTTCTTTTTCGGGGGAATATCCATCGATTCGTAGGATGTAGTCGTCTTTTTTTTTTCTATTTCCTTGCGAACCATATGTTTGTTTACATGTGCCACAAGAGTGAGTGAGCGAAGCGAAGCAAAAACAGAGCATCCACCACCATATTTTTTTTGGTAAATTCTGTATTTTGTCAGACAAAAAGAAGAAGAGGGGGACAGGGTATGGGGTTGAGTTATATAGCTATGGCGAAATGATGGAAAGAAAAAGAAATAGTTTTTATGACTTTTTTCTATTTAATTTTGATAGGGGAACTTATATTTTCTTCATATGGAAACTGCTTTTCTTTCTTTCTGTATTCTTTTGGAAACCCATAGAAAATAATGCATTCGCTTCATCTTGTAGGAGAGTTTAAGCTAAATCTAGTCAGTCAGAATGATGGCTCTGCAGCATCATTGTAATGCAGAAACAAAAAGAAGGATCAAAGTTAATACTACACTTGGGAACTCTGTTATTATTATTATTATTATTGCCAGAACAATGCTGAAAGAGAAATTAAGCTAACTTATAGTATGAAAGAGCTGTTTTGTATTTTTGCGCATTAGTCAGTCTGTGACTCTTTTCATCATCTTTCTTTGATCTGTCTTAATTTTCATATTGTCACAATCAACTTGTTGTATTCCATCAGGTAGTGATATAATCAGGCTCTGGGGGCATAAATAACGTGGCCAAATTCCATTCTTAGGCAATCAATCTCAAGATCCTAGTGCATGCATGACAGTGGTTTTCTTTTATGAATCTTCTGTGTATCGAATAGTTTTTTGCTCATGTTGGTTTCACCTCTATGTATACTGTGTGATTGTAGTTGAATGTTGATTTCTTGGGCATGCTACTTATGATGTGGCTAAATGTACAATACCTCCTTCACAGGTATCTAGCAACTGCACCATGTTTCAAATGGCTTATTTTGTTGTTGGATGTTCCCTAGTATTGTAGAGGGCACAGTAAATGGCTGATTGTAAATATATATCAAGATCTTTTTGGTGCTCCATTGCATGACTATAAGCATGGAGTTTTATGACCCAATTTGATATTGTGCAAGTAATGTTTATCTGACTGGATTTTTTCGGAGAAATTTTGTGCAGATTACACGAGTTGTTTATATTATGTATTCATGAGCTGTTGTTGCATGTGCTTTTCAGAAGGTAGTTTTAGTTTGTGAAAGATCTTATTATCATATGAGCGCAAATTTCCAACCAGGTAGTGTAAGTAGGTATGTCGCTGAAACCAAATCAGAGTAATCAATCCACTAGAGCACTCGTGCATTTGTCGCATTTCCAAATGTGGAACGATTCAACGATTCAAGACAGTGTCGATATACCATGAGACGATGCCAACAAGATTTGTCGTTAGGTAGAGATTATGGGTGGTTTTGCATCGATATCGCATGTTACAATCTACGAAACAAGTTTGAGGCTCAGGGCTCTGGAGAGCGACGATCATGTTTTGGATGAGATCTTGGTGGGTTTTTTGCTTCGTATTTATCGATAGCTTTGTACGAGTTACCCCCTTGTTAGGTTGTGTATTTTGAATCACTTGCTTGGGTTGTGGGCACATGATGGGCTACGATGACTTGGGCCATTGAGTACAAATCGATCAATCCATCGATCTCAATCAAGCGAGTACAAATCGATCGATCCATCGATCTCGATCGAGCGAGTATAGATCGATCGAGTATAGATCGATGGATCTCGATCGAGCGAGAGTACAGATCGATGCGCTGTTCGATCGGCTGCGTACGAACGATTCGCTGCTTCCGAAGTGCGCAAATTCATCCCGATGCGATTGCATGCTTGTTGTTTGCAACTAAGAATTTGGCTAGAAATTTCTTGACAGAAAGGGAAGAAAAAATGCTGCATTTTTGGAGCTTTGCAAGGGAGCTTAGAAGCTGCAAATTTGTGTAGAACAGAAGCATCTAGGAGGAGGAAACAGAGCATCTAGGAGGAAGCGGCAGAGAATCCTAGGAGGAGCAGAGCATCTCTGGAGGAGCAGAGCATCTGTCCATGGCATGGTATATACTGCACAGATTATTCTGTAAAGGGGAACAGAGTATATTCAGAACCCACATCCAGCTGAAGATCAGCATCTTTTTCCTATCTACGTAGGATACATATGCTCGTCTACGTGCTGTGTGTCTTTGTTCAATCCCGTTTTGTTCTGTTCTCTTTGTAGATAGAAGAGATGACCGTGTTGCAGAAGAACGTCTGCGAGCTCATTGCCGTTCGCCATGGCGAGACCACTTGCAACGCTGTGGGCATTATGCAGGTATATTTGATTTCCTTCTCTCTCCCTCTCTCTCTCTCTCCCTCTCTTTCTTTCTCTTTGGGCGGGTTTCTACTTCATTCACTATACTCATCTTATGAAAGAAAATTGATGCTAAGAAAGTGGGAGGTGAATAGTAAGGGGGAAGATGGCGATGGTGTATTGTGAGAGGTGTGGTGATGGTGATTGTTGACGGCGATGGGTGGCAGGTGATGTCCAATGGCCATGAAGATGCAAGAGTAAGGAGTGAAATGAACAAGAAGATCCAAGACTAAAGATGATTGAAAAATTGCTAGTTTCCAGAGCTATGGATCATCCAATGTATTGTCAAAAGCCGCATGATGATCATGTACTGTGACGGTGTATTTTGAGGGGTGTGGGGATGGTCTGTTGTCGTGAGTATGGTGACAGTGGTTGTTGATCCTGATGGCCATGGCCATGAAGATGCAAGAACAGTGGGTGAAAAGGAAAAGATGTATAATCTGATCAACGAAGCTAGTTGCAAGTGGTGTGGGAATCTGAATGTGTCCATGAAAGCTACCAATTGTACAAGAGAATGGTGGCCAACAAAGAAGAAGCAGAGGAAGAAGGAGAGGAAGAAGAAGAGGTATTATCTAATGAACATAACAGAAGAGATGAGGAAGCAGAATCTTTTAGGGAGGGAAAGAAGTAAAGACATGAAATGCATCTAAACTTTGTTTTTGTATTTGGGAATTGCTTTTGTATAGGGACAAGGTCCTGCGAGTTTGAATGAAACTGGGAAGCTTCAGGCACATGCGGTAAGGATCAGAAGCTCCTATTCCTAGCCTCTGTTATTAGGGTTTCTGGGCTTCAGGCACATGCGGTAAGGGTGGGGAGCTCCCTTCTTGTCTTTGTTTGGGACATGTGATGATATCTGGGAGCTCCCTCTCCTAGACGTCTTGTATTAGGGTTTCTTTCTTTCTTTTGGATGTATTCGATGGGACTCATGAAAAATCAATGTAAAAGACTGATGGAAAGGAAATCGAAATTCTTTCTTTAGGTGGCCGAGCACTTGTCTCAAGAGAAGTTGAATCTTGCAGCAGTTGTTTATTCATCTGATCTTGAGCGAGCATTGGACACTGCGAACATTATTGCTAGCAAATGCAACATCTCAGAGGTATTTCATTTCCTTCTCGTGTCAATTATGCATATGCCCTGATCAGGCTCCAGCAGGATTCATATCCAGAAAACGCAAATGACATGTTCCTAGTTTGAGTGAAGTGAAAAGGGCTAACTGAGAGAGAGAGGTCAAAAGAGCCAAGATTGAAACAAACCTCTGCAATTTTGATGATCTTTTTTTAATATTATCAAGATTGAATTTTTTTTGTCAAATGCTTTTAGGTTTTCACGATGGAGGGCTTGCGGGAGCGGCATCTTGGTAATCTCCAAGGTCTTTTTCGGAAAGAAGCTCCTCACCTTCAACCAGAGGCTTATAAAGCATTCGCCTGTGGGCGCATGGATGTGGAGATCCCTGTACTAAATCTACAAAATGATCTTTATTTAAGAATAACAGACCCAGTATTTTATTTTTGTATGTCAGTTTTCAAGATGTTTTTTTGAAAAGCTCATTTTTTGGGTGCATGAAAAAAATCGTTAGGGTGGTGGGGAGAGCCTGAATGATTTGCTAGAACGTACAAAGATAGCCTTGGAGACCATTGCAGCTAAGCATTATGGTATGTGTTCCGTCACAGTTTGGCATATCAAATGATAAAAATGTTAGTGTAGCATACGCATTAGGACTTCTATGGGTTATTTCAGCTCAGCTCCTTGCTTTGTTTGTGCTCCTTAGCCTTTTTTCCCCCCCTGTTATCTATACAGGAGAACGAGTGGTAGTTGTCACTCATGGAGGTGTTTTGAGGGCATTCTACCAACATGCAACTGGGTCTTCTTCTCCAAGGAAAGTTTTGAATACATCGATTAATGTCTTCAGGATTACAAATAAGAAGGTGTGGAGTTTATGCCAATGGGGGGATGTGACCCATCTTAAGGAGAGAATGATCGCAGCTGAGTTGAACACGAACCAAGATTCAGCTTGAAAAATCTCCTCAGTGATTCCATTCAAATAGAAGACGAGAAGATGCTGAATGCTTAGTGGTGGAGTGAATATCATGGTTTCTGTGAAATACAGAATGGTTGATCTTTCATCATGGTTCCCGGCTGAAGAAACGATGGATAATGCATCATGCGCATTCAAAGTAATGCTGAACAACCGAGCAGAGAGCATTCTATGTTCCTCTTTACAGTGGCAAAAATGTTGGAATCGAGATTTGCATGATAAACAATTTAGGTTGCAATATCTCCGTTTGCACCCATAATCTAGGTATACATGTTACATTTTATTCTGAAGCTATACAAAGTAGGTAGAATCTGTGCATTATATTGCATATATATGCAAAGTTGCATGGGTATGACAATTGAAGTGGATAAAATTGCTGTAAAATCCATTTTCTTGTGAACAAAGACGATGGACGGGCAAATGAAGTGATGATCGTCTTAAGAACTGGGAATGTTTATAAACATATGGACTACCGGGCTTGAACAAATTCTAAAGAATTTTTCGGGTGGGATATATCATCAAATGTGGATTAGTGGATTACTGCTTTGTTTTTAAGTTATGTACAAAAAGAGTTGCCATTTTCTCAATTTTGACAAGTGACTTCATTATCTGTTGAATTCTGTTCCCATATTTGCTCTTATATCTGGGGGCAACCATTACCCCTTCAAAAAAATGTGTTGTACCCCAAACCCTGTATATTTATGTGTTTGGATAACTATTGCTCATATTGGTATGCACTGATCAAAAGGCTAGGAGCTGCTATTTTTGTCTTATTTTTTGGGCAATAGATGTTTACGTTGTTTACCAAAATTGATGGGAAGTAATTTGACCCTTTTCAACTCGTGAGGACATCTTTAAGCAACGGATCTGTGCTGTGGAAGCACAGTTAGTTGTTCA
>JBBBWG010011779.1:33692-87395 GCA_037176905.1 Azolla pinnata
CAACAAATTAACATGATTAAGATTGGAAGCACAGTTAGTTAGTTGTTCACAACAAATTAACATGATTAAGATTGGAAGCACAGTTAGTTAGTTGTTCACAACAAATTAACATGATTAAGATTGGAAACACAGTTAGCTGTTCACAACAAATTAAAATTGTTCAAGGGCTGATGTTGCCATTTTGCAAGAGAGAGCTGAACAAAACTATTAGCAATGAGTGTGTTTTGGAAATGTGACACCTCGTTTGATGCGAATGAATACCTTGGGTTGCAAGTTGCTCCGTGGAACTTGCTTCCACAGCCTTGTTGGAGGGGTATGGAGCATCATATAAGGATTTTGACTTGAGAGATCTTCCTCTTTCTTCTACCGCTGCTGCGATTTTCCCTACTGTTTCCTAATGGTAATGATTTAGGTAGGTTTTACGGCTTTAGGGCAGTGAAGAGACCATATTTCAGTGTCTGAATTCCCGTGACATGGTTGCTCCAGCACAGACACAGGAGCATACATACCGATGGCATTGTGGGTCAATGTTTGTTCTCTGAAGCTCAACCATATTCAGGAGCATTTGGGAAAATAAAAAGATGTAGCGAGAGTATAGAGTCGAACAATTCAGAGACTTTGCACTTGAACACATTGCTGCTGCCGCACTTATTATTGCAGTTATAAAACCATGCTTTGGCGTCTCTTGGTTGGGAGAAGGAAGAGAATTGCAGCTTCGTACCTTCATACATCCACATCTACAGCTTCATTCCAAGTATCTGAAGATTCACCCATCCTGGTAAATCTTACTCTAAAGTTTGTGGAGTTTCCCTTATACGCATGCATGCACGCGCGCGCGTGTTTATGCTTGTCTGGTTGTGTAGTTGTAATGTTTGTTTCATTGTCTGTAATATGGTTATCTCTATATGTATGTCTTCAAAGCATGAATTTTAAGACTTTTTTCAGGTCAGAGATTTCATCCACCAAGCTCTGTATAACCCTCAACATGGTTACTTCTCAGCTAAACCTGACGCAGTGGGCATCATGTCAGAACCCATCTCATTTAACACTATAAAAGGTAAAAAGATTTCATGAAATACATTTAGCAGTATCTAATAGTGTTCGAATGCATAATGATTAGTGATTATTTTTGTGTGATATATCATTGAGGTGGGTCAGTTAAGCAATTCTTAATTCAGGTAGTTTCCTTTGCAGATATTCATTTTTAATTACTATTGTGCAAAAATTACTATGAATCAATTCAACTGCATAATGGATGAATGTTCTGGCTATAGGGTTTGGGGTCTAACCTATATTTGACTAATTTTACAAAATTAACTTGAACCAATTTTAGATGCTGAATCATAGCAATTGGCAACGGTTTGGTTTGGTTTGATTTTGAGAATCTCAAAGTAAACAATTAGAAAAATTCGAGGCCCAAACCAGACCGTTTAAACTGTTTTAATTTTCTGAGAACCATGTGAAAACTACCAAGCCGCTCAGCTGTTCAGGCTGATTCTCAAGCTAAATAAAGTAGGTGATTGAAACCATCGTTTCAAGTCGGATAAATAAACCATTAAGCTGTTAGCCCAAGCCAAAGTGAGCCAAATTGGAATAGCCAATCCTAAAATGAACCGTATGAATCAAACTATCAAATCATTAGATCCATGGTTTCATGGCTTGATTTGGCTGAAACAAACTTTTGCTGACTCCTAGCTTGTTGGTTTGGCATTTCTAATCCATCAGTGGAATATAGTGTCTCAACGCATTTACATAACGAGTTTTCATGTAACACAACTGACATTGTCGTGCAAGGTCAACATGCTGGAGAAGTTCTTAGGTGCATTGTGCATATCAAGCAAAGTTTTAAATAAATTTCTTGCAATAAGACATTCTTTGAAATTTTCTGGTTGGATTATTTCATTGTATGTTCTGAAATTATGCATATTAATTGGATCCCTTCATATGATCCGCTGGGATTTTCATACTTTCCACACGCTTTCAAAAGTTTTGTTGTCAGATTATCTTGTATTGAATTTTAGAGTTTGTTTTTCCTTGCCCTCTAGGAAGAAGACATTACATGGAGCTTCTCGCTGACTTATACAAGAATAGTGATGTTTCTTGGTTCACACCAGTGGAGCTTTTCAAGGTAAGGGTCTCAGCACACCCCATTGATGTGGGGATATGTATTATGGGATAACTGTCTGGTGCAGAATCATTCAATGCAATACCTTTTGCAGATTCTTTGAAGTTGAGGAGAACCCATGTAAACGGAGGCTTTAGGCTTAAACGGGTTGAGTTTGAATGAGTATAAGATTTAAGATTTTATGCCTAAATGAAATTAACGTGTGATGTGATAATTTTTTTCCCTCTTAACGACTTCCACCTATCAATCGTAAAGCCATCTAAACTCTAAAGTGGAAAGAATGTGTTTTGGGCTGCCATTCAATTACGTTATATGCACAGATGTGCAAAGAGAATTATATAGGTATTTGTTCTTTTTCCGTTGCATGGCTACCCAAGAATGAAAAGTTTTGTTTCTGGAATTTGTCTAATTATATATATATTTTTGTGTATTTTCAGCCATGGTATGGTTATGCTCTTTCAAGGTACATACTTGAAAACCATGATCGTAGATTCCCATTACAGGTAATTTGATTGTCTTTCTGATATGATCAAATTAACTACGTTTAACTCCAAATTTTCTTAAGTGGCATTTGTTCCAGAGTACTTCAAAAGTAATTTAATTCATGTTTGTACCCAATGCCATACTGTGCTGATTTCAACGGAGTCAATTCTCTTAACCTATAGTTGCAACAAAGTACCTAGAAATGTAATTTTGACTCGCCTTTGTAGCCATGGAACAGATAAAACCATAATGCACAGAGCTGCTAAAATGAGATAGCATGCTTGCATATATAAGATTCATGGAGATGGAGTTTCCTTGGAAGCTCCATGAGTGACAGTATGAGTGCTTGCAAATGCTGTATTTAAGCAAGCGTTTTGGGTCTTTATATGAATCCGCTTGTTTTCAAAGAATATAAAGTGAGCATAGCACTGCTCGATATGCAATACTCGTGCTGGCATATTATCTTGTTACTATTTGCAGTGAAGATCTGCAATGATCTAGTGCCATAGCTATCCTATAGAATTGACTTGAAGGTGCCATAGTATACAGGAGCTTTCGGTTTCTGATAACTCATGCATTCTATCCACTATTTGAAAAAGGCCCTTTGCCGAATAGCTGAATAGTTGTCCAAACGTTTCTCACTGTTCTCGTCCAAATATCAAAGAATACAGTTCACCAGATGAGGAGTAATGACGTAAAAAGCCCATCAAATTTCTTGTTTATGATTCGGCTCTCTCCATTATCTTCATTGTTTACGTTCCACATAAATATTGCTAGAAGTTTATTCTAGTACAGTACAGTGTGAGGACACCCTTAATGAAACTATGAATCAATAAAGTACTGTAAATTAGTGAATAATATCTGTATGTCGTTTTTATTTACTATAAATTGTAATAAAGTACTGGGAGTTAGGATAGCTGCACTTTTTTAGCTGTGAGATTTACATGTTTCTTGCATATTAGAAAATGTATAAAAGCCAATTGTTGAATTAGTAACTTCCAATAAGGTTACGTTTTCCATGACTAGATATTTGAGATTGGTGGGGGCACTGGAACTTGTGCAAAAAACGTATTGGACTATGTAAAGCTTGAAGATCCAGGGGTTTATGACAACATGAAGTACATGTACGTTCGATTGCTCCATAACTTACTTGAATACACATCTGAATTGTTTTCAATTTTATGCTAATGGAAAGTGTTCCTCAAAGGGTTATATGAGCAACTACATATAAGTCCTGACCAGTCTAAATCAAACTGAGCTTGATAACTATTATGGATGTTGGACGCTCCACTCATTTTACATATTGAGGGATGATGCATTCCAGGCACCCCGTAGAGTGACATCAACCAAGAAACCATGATACTAGTTCAAACTCCACCAAGGCATTGATACTATTTCAGTGTACAGATGATTTGTGCTGTCCTTGAAGTGTAGGTACATGAACTTTTTTTATCGGATTGACTTTTTCCAACAATTCATAATCATTCTCTTGCATTCAGGCATTTCTTGTCACTTAGTATTCTTGAATATGAGAGGGAAATGTGCCATTTTTGGGTCCTTGAAGGATTTTTAAAATCTGAATCAATGTGGAAATCAAGAGTTTCATGTGATGCCAAAGGATGACTCATTTCATGAATTTTTCTCGCCAATCGTAGAAGTTAAGGAAATTTTAGCATCCATTTATAGCCACTATATTGTGCTAAACCACTTCGCAACCCTTTTCACAACAGTGTATAAAGCAGCGTCCCCAAGGGGTTGCAGTCAGATCTTTCACCTCTTTTCCATCATCATGTAGTTCAGTTTAGCATTTCCATTATTGTTCCTTTTTGTTCCTATTTCTGATGCTCTCTTTCAAGCAAAACTATAGCTAGATTAAACACGTCAAAGGCTTACATCAAGGTATTGTGAAATGTAATTTAAGCCCTGATATGTTGATTTTGCCAATGTGGTTTTTCCAGACTGTAATTGGATCTGTCAGCTACCTCATCAATACTTGTTTTGCAGTTCTGTTGAAATAAGTGATGCGTTGGCTAGAATACAACTCTCTTATGTTCATAGAGATGATACACACAAATCACACTTTTCTGTAGAGTGTCGAGATGCATCTCAGAAAAGAGGATGGGGTAATGTAATCACTTCTAGAGAACGATGGACGTACTTAATAGTTTCCATTCACTGGTCAAATATAAGAAAGCAATAATTTGATTCTCTAATGCAGGGAAAGTTGATGGATACCCATGCTTTGTGATCATGCTTGAGGTAATTCATTAATATCTTGTCAATCAATATCTTATTCTGACCACAGTGTTCAGATTTTATATGAGCACATGCTTCCAGGTGCTTGATAATCAGCCACATGATCTCATTTACAAGGAGAATCCTGCGTCGATGTGGATGGAAACTCGGCTATCGAAAGCGTATGGATTTCAATGGTACAAATGTTTATGCTTGTATAGATATATACATCATTGATAGGTTGTCAGCTCATCTTTTAGTTCAACAAACGGCAAGCTGATGGAAGTCTATCAGCCAGTGAAAGATCCTCTCGTACAACGTTGCATTGACATCTTGGAGTACGGATCGAACCCAGAATCTCCATGGATGGTGACTTTGAAGAACGTGCTTTCAAATATCATTCCACTAAAGAAGAAGATTTGGATTCCTACTGCAACCTTAGTAAGTTTGAAGATAAAAAATTTTCAGTTTTTAACAAAGTAGTCAAAGTCTGGTATGCCAAGCTTCTAAAACTGATATAATTTTTCCACAGCAATTGCTAGAGACATTGTATACATGCCGCCCGAATATGTCATTGATCATATCGGACTTTGATTCTCTTCCAGATGTCAAAGTTGGAGGGATTTGTGCTCCTCTAGTCTCAAGGAAGGTACGAAAGATGTTTTCTTATCTACCCTTCCATGAACATGCTTTTATCATCATTACAAACTAGTTATTATTATTTTACAGGTAGGGAAATCTCAATGCGAGGTTTAATTCCACGTACGAAAATCATTGTGAAAAAATGTTGAAAGAAAGAGGCCATTGTAACATGGATCTATGCATAGACACATACAAACACACACATATGGATAGATAGATAGATAGATATCGATATAGATGTATACATAGTGCTCCTTCCAGAGTTATTTTTGTCTCATGCAAAATGATGCTTGCGCAGAAAGAGGGCATCACTGAAGACCTGAACTCATACCTTGATGCTAAGGCATGTTACTTTTTCAGAACACAATAGTTTGCTTTTTCATAGCATTTCAGTGAGAGGACTATGTTGATTTATTCTGACAGGGAGACGCTGACATATTTTTCCCCACTGATTTTGACTTCCTGAGAAATATGGATATTCAGTGCTCCAGTATACTTGGGAAGAATGGAGCAGATGCCAAGAAAGGGATCCACAGGAATATAGTAATGGAAAACAAGCCCTTCCTTTTTTATGCTTTCATCTTCGTCCTTCTCCATTATTTAATTTTTTTGTGTTTATGTTTCAAAGCTTTCTACATCGAGCTTTATGAAGCGATATGCAGACATATCGAGGACGCAGACTCGGAGTAGTTTCAACCCTTTGCTTGATGACTACAGCAATATGAAATTTTATCTTAGTCAACGGAGGAGGCATCAATAATTCAGCAAAGAAGCCATGCGACGGAGTTGTCGTTCCTAATTGTCGAGATTTCATTGGCAATTGACAAATAACATATAATACTGCTAACGGAAACTATTCGAGAAAGCCTAATCCTTGGTTTTGTGAGAAGCTTGTCTAGTGATAAGAATGCTCACGGAACTGGGATGTTGCGTTTCATTTCTTTTGGAGGACTTTTAAACAGACTAGAAACAGAGCCCATTCATATCAATCAATAAGTTCCAAAGGAATTCATACACTATTAATGTTGACATGCTATTCATTGAAGTCAAAAACATCAATGCGTCTGCTTTAGGACTGGGGCCCCATGCGACCTCATGGAGGCCTGAGTTCAGCTTACATGAAAAAGGGAGGTGGGTAGAGGGTTTATTGAAAAGTGAGTTTGGCATATTTCACTTTGAGAAGTGTATACAAGTGAAGAAATTGTGGGATCATCTAAAATCTGCCCAAGACTCTTTGGTAGATACAGTAAATGCGTGCCTGTGCTGCGCATTCATACAGATTTTGCTCCATTCATGCATTTTCTATATTGACAGGTTAGATGTGCGTGTGCATGTGTGTTGTGCTTCTTTCTAACGGAATGCTTAATTCATTTTGCTTATGATGATTAGTTGCATAGAGATGAAAGGAAATCGGGTTCTTTTTGTTTGAGATGAGGAATCGTAGAAGATCAACACGACGCGTCTATGTTGAACATGAGAACCAGGATGGTTTTATTACTCAGGGGTTACAGTATAATGCAAATGGAAACTTCAGATGGCCTGATTTTGGGGAATGCACGCTGATCAAATGCATCTCAGCATCGATGTGTCTGATCAGACTGGATTCCCTTCGTAATATGCTTCCATTTAGTAAGCTACTACTTTGACTCAACTTAAATACAAAGTGAGTTTCTCCTCATGCATCCAAGAAGCCTTTGACAATCTCCACCAGTTTTTTTAAGCATGCTCAAACTGCATGTTCTCAACCATGATCTCAACCATTTTTAACACCTATTTTGCTGGAATTCTGTATCTGTATTCATACATCTGTCTTTGCTTCTGCTCTGGCATATATGTTAGACATCAATACATATGAGGGAGCTTCCCCTGGGTCATGATCAAACACGTGGTCGAATGCATGCTCCGCGAATGGTTTGTTATTGTGTGTTTGACAAGCGCCTAACAAAGATGACCAAAGTGTTGCATCAGGCTGCATTGGCACCTTCGACAGTATGCTTTCCAAGTACCCAAGGTCCCCCGCTCGTGCAAGGCTATCCATTATACCGCCGAAATGCTTAACCTCTGGTGCTATTCCGAATTTGCTCATCGATCCGAAGAACTGTATGCCCTTATCCACAGAGCCAGAATGACTGAAAGCAAAAAACATCGAGAGGAAAGTGACCGCATCTGGCTTGATACCAGCGGCAGCTTGCATCCTCTCGAAGCACTCTAAGCAGGCATTTAAGTCACCATCTTGTGCGTATCCCGCGATCAAGGAATTCCAAGAAGCGACATCTTTTGTCGTCAATCGGTCGAACACAGCTTGGGCATCGAGCATACTTGAACAACCTCCATATGCGTGAACTAGGGTGTTTGCAAGAAGGGGTTTATTATCATCGCAACCTATGCAGAAAATCATAAGGTGAATCAATCTACATAAATGCGCACTTCCTGCGGTTCCACTGCAAGCTCGCAACATGTAGACCAACGTGATGTCATCTGGTAGAGGCCCAGCTTCTAGCATCTTTCGGAACAAGAGCAGAGCCTTTTCTTGCTGACCAGATTTCTCGACATATGCTGAAAGCATCACGTTCCATGAAACAGTATCCCGTTGTCGAAGCTCATCGAATACACTTTCTGCATCTGCGGTTGATCCACACTTTCCATACATCTTCACCAGGCTATTGCCGACAAACAAATGACAAGCCAAATGTTTCCTCTTGGCATCCTCGTGAAGAGCTCGGCCAACCATAAGAGCCACTGATGGAATGCCCGATTTATGTATTGTTCGGGATTTCTCCGTATCTTCGAGTAAGCAGCATGCCCTAAGGAATATTACAAAGCTCCATCGATCTGGATTTATGTCCCTTTGCTGCATTACCTTATACAACTGTAAAGCTCTCGTCACATACCCTTGCTCGATGTATGCCAGAGCCATTTCATTCCATGAAACATTATTCTGGGACCCATCCATGCCACAAAACACATGCTCGGCTTCGACAATGGTACCGCACTTGGCATACATGCTCAGGAGTACATTGTTCACGTAGATATCGAACACCGAGCCTTTTTTCCGTAGATCGGAATGCAACGCTCGCCCTATTTCCAAAGCAATCGCGACTTTACTACACGACCGCATATCCGTGCAACCTGAATCTTCGCTCTTCGCAAGAACACAGCATGCCTGCAAGGAAATCACAAAGGTGCGTAGATCAAGCTCGACGCATTCCGCTCGTATTTGGCGGAATAGACGGAAAGCCTTCTCCACTAGGCCATGCTCTACATACGCCGAAAGCATCGCATTCCACGACACAATGTTGCGAGGCGAGATGTCGAGGAAGGCAAGCTCCGCTTCTCCGATGCATCCGCATTTGCTGTACATACCGATGAGCGCACTGCCCACGAAGACATCTTCAGCGAACCCACTCTCCCGAGCATCGCCATGGATCCTTCTCCCTAGCCCCAGATTCGATGTGCTGGCGCAAGCTTTGGCCAAGGTAGCGAACGTGAATTTGTCCGGTTCGACGCCTCGCTCCACCATGTCTACATACATTTGCAACGCCAGATGGCCTTTCTTATGGTCGGTCAAGGAAGACATCATGGCGGTCCAAGAGAACACGTTGCGATGCGGAAGCCTGTCGAACAAGATCAATGCGTCATCGAGGCTCCCACATTTGGCCAGCGTGACCGCGAGATACTCTCCGACGAAGCTCGCCATGTGCAGCCCGTGGCGAGCGAGATGGGCGTGCAAAAGGCCCGCGTAATCGGGCCTCTTGCAGGCATTGCAGAGCTTGAGCAGCGACAGGTACACGAATTCGGAGGGGAAGAAGCCGCCCTCGGCGTGTACGCGAGACAGCGACTCGAATGCGGATCCGATGTCGCCTTCTTGGCACAAGGATTGGATCTCCCGGCCCGCGGCGGCGAGTCTGATCTTGCCGAAGGAATCGTCGAGGCGAGGGAGGAGGCGAGGTCTGACCCACGATGGGGTGAGCTCTTGGTCGAGCCAGAGGGGTTCCCGGGAGGCCATGTGCGTGAAATCGGGCTGCTGCGGCCTCGTCTTGTTCATCCTGTTGTCCCACCATTGGGAGGGGTCCAAGAGGAGGGATTCCCACAGCTCTTCTTGGAGATGCTGATGGCGATGGCGAGGGCGATGGCGAGGGAGGATGTGGATGGATCTACGGCGGCTTGAGGCGCCGCTGGAGAGCCCAGCATACGGCTTCATCCCTGATCAGCAGCAGCAGCAGCAGCAGCATGCTGCTGGAGCTGAGAACGGAAGAGAGTTCCTCGCCTTCTCTGTGGAGCATCCCCTGCAAGCACAGAAGAGCTTCTGGGCAGAAGAAGCTCTCAGTCTATAGTCTAGTTTGGAGGGTCATTCTGGTAGGATTAGGGTTAGGGTAAGGAGTTAGGGATTAGGGTTAGGGTAAGGAGTTAGGGATTAGGGTTAGGGTAAGGAGTTAGGGATTAGGGTTAGGGTAGGGAGTTAGGGTAAGGAGTTAGGGTTAGGGTAAGGGGTTAGGGGTTAGGATTAGGGTTCGGGTAAGGGGTTAGGGGTTAGGATTAGGGTTCGGGTAAGGAGTTAGGGATTAGGGCTAGGGTAAGGGGTTAGGGGTTAGGATTAGGGTTAGGGTAAGGAGTTAGGGGTTAGGATTAGGGTTAGGGTAAGGAGTTAGGGGTTAGGATTAGGGTTAGGGTAAGGAGTTAGAGGTTAGGATTAGGGTTATGGTCAGGGGTGAGGGGTTAGGGGTTAGGATTAGGGTTAGGGTAAGGAGTTAGGGGTTAGGATTAGGGTTATGGTCAGGGGTGGGGGGTTAGGGGTTAGGATTAGGGTTAGGGTAAGGAGTTAGGGGTTAGGGTTTAGAGGTTAGGATTAGAATTATGGGTTAGGGGTTCAGGATTAGAGTTAGGGTTTAGAGGTTAGGATTAGGGTTAGGGATTATCGGTTAGGGGTTTAGGATTAGAGTTAGGGGTTTAGGATTAGAGTTAGGGGTTTAGGATTAGGATTAGGGTTGGGAGTTAGAGGTTGGGGGCTAGGATTAGGGTTAGGGGTTAGAGGTTAGGGGTTTAGGATTAATGTTAGGGTTTAGGATTAGGGTTAGGATCGGCCGACGGCTATAACACAAAAATGAAATCGATGCAATGAGGGGATTTTCGTGATGGATCGGGCGTTAGGGTTAGGGTTAGGGTCAGGGATCAGGATCAAGGTCAAGGTTTAGGATTTGGGTCAGGGGTCAGGGGTTTAGGGATTAGGGTTAGGATCAAGGTTAGGGTTCAGGATTAGGGTTTTTGACGTATTCTATATGCATGCGTGGGGATTATTATGAACGCCTTCGTCAGCTGCGGCCTGCCGATCGATCTTATGCGGTGCGAGCGAGCAGCCGATAAAAAACTGTGCGAAACATTGTGCGGGAAGAACGAGCAGGAGTAACAACCGGGAATAAACAGCAGGAATAACAGTCGATGATGCGGAGACTGGAGCTGAAGAATGATCGATGATGGATCGCCAACCATTTTGACATGCCGGAGAAAACAACAACAACAACAACAACAACAACAACAACAACAACAACAAGAGACTCGGCGCCGAATCGTTGACGATGATCCACTTAACATGGACTACTCTCTCTGTAGACGAAGCAGAAACATCCAATCATCGCTGTGCGTTTGGAACGAATCCGGTCTGGAACTCGCGCCCGTTCGCAGCACAAGGTTGCGGAATCTCACAACCGTTATATCAAAGCAGATTCCAGGTTCTGGTCTATATGGCAATTCTCCAGACTGCCTCGGCATGCGATTGCTTCCGGGAACGAACGCCATACCCATCAGCTGGCCAATCTTGTCGCTGCCGTCGTCATCATCATCACCATCATCACCATCACTAGCACCACCATCATCACCATCACCAGCACCACCATCACCAACATCATCATCAACACCAGCACTAGCACCACAACTATGATCAACATCAGCATCACCACCAACGCCAGCAACAACGCCACAACCATCGCCATCACCGTCATCACCATCACCACCACCATCGACATCATCATCACCATCAACAGGCACCACCACCACCACCATCACCATCACCATCATCAACATCAGCATCAACATCATCAACATCAGCATCAACATCACCATCACCATAATCAACATCATCAACATCAACATCAACATCACCACCACCACCACCATCACCACCACCACCATCACCATCACCATCACCACCATCATCACCATCACCACCACCACCACCATCACCACCACCACCATCACCATCACCATCACCATTGTCATCACCATCATCATCACCACCACCACCACCATCACCATCACCATCACCATCATCATCACCACCACCATCACGATCTTCACGATAAGCACCACCACAACCATAACAAGCATCATCACCACCATCACCATCATCAGCATCACCAACATCACCGATCGGCACCACCATCGGCACCGCCATCACCAACATCATCGATCAGCACCGCCATCATCAGCCAGCACCACCACCACCACCATCATCACCATCATCAATCAGCCGCATCAGCATCAGCATCAGCATCAGCATCACCATCATCATCATCAATCACCACCACCATCACCATCATCGATCAACAGCAGCCGTCACCATCATCAATCGGTGCCATTGTCATAATCAATCACCGCCATCATCGTCATGACCACCACCATCATCACCGCCACCACCATCATCATCATCACCACCACCACCATCATCACCACCATCAACATCATCACCACCATCACCACCATCACCATCATCACCATGATCATCACCACCACCACCACCACCACCACCACCACCACCATCATCATCATCATGATCATGATCATGATCATCACCAGCATCATTATGATGATGATGATGATGATGACGATGGTCATCATCACTATCGTCATCATCATCAGACTGGGGTCTGAGCTGGAGCGAGAGAGTTCGTGCAGGAAGCAACAGAGAGCACCGAGCAGGAAGCAGCAGAGCACGCAGAGCAGAGATACAGCGAGCGCAGAGAAGAGAGGAGGAGGAGGAGGAGGAGGAGGAGGAGGAGCTGCTCCGTTTCTTGTTCCTCCATCGCCTCTGTTCTGTTCTTCTCTGTGGAAGGAAACACAGACCAAGAAACACTGACACGAAGGGGAGAGAGAACGAGAGAGAGAGAGAGAGAGGGAGCGATGGCGAAGGGAGATCCTTTGCTCATCATGGACTTCCTTCTTCTTCTCCTTCTTCCTCCTCCTCCTCCTCCACCTGCTCCTTCTCGTTCGCCTTCTTCCCCTCTTCCTCCCAGTAGCAATCGCAGCAATTCTGGCAGTGGCAGGAGCAGGAGCAGGAGCGGCAATGGTTATCGGCGCTGGAGCAGCGGGAGGTGGAGCTCCGTCGCCATCGCTGCTTTGCTCGGCTCCCTCTTCCTCATCTCCCACTCCTGCTCGCTCGCAGCGGATGCCGCCCACAGCCGAGGTGACCTCCGCCCTAACCCTAATTTCATCTTCCTCTTCCCCCTTCCTTTTGCATTCTGCTCGATGCATCGTGAAAATCATACGCCATCGCCATCACGCACCTTGCATCGTACGCCCGTGCACCACTCTCCACGTACTGCAGTCCGTGCTTCGTTGCTTCTTGCTCCATCATCGATAACCGTCGCCATTGCCGCCTCTTGCTTTTCGCGGCTCCGCCCAGATTTGCCTAACTCTGCTGATTGCTTCTTGCTTTCTTGATTTCTCAGGTCGGGATCGTCTTGCAAATGCCGAGCGCACATCTCTTCTGGTAAGCCTTCCATGTCCTTCGATGAAGAACTTCAGACTCCGTTCCATTTTTTCCACTTCCACGTCCTTCTTGCAGAGACGAATGAATTTATCTGCTCAGTTGCTGCATTCTTTTCTCTCAATCGCGCTATTTTGGACAGCCGATAGTTGTACAGAGATAGAAAATCCCTCGATTTACCAGGATTAGCTGCACGTATGCCCCTAGATAGCATCCAAATCCGTTGTTATGTTGTAGACATGAAGTGATCGTTCTTGATGTGAATCATGTGTATTTGGGGCTTTCTTCTTCCCGTGAAGCTACCAATTACCTGATCATGTGCCGGGGGTGATTGTTGCTTATGCGAGCTCTGTATATTATTGGGCTTTGTATTCTATGATCGAACTGCTGCTGATGGCAACCTTGAGGAAGAAAGAAAGCTTGTGTTATAAATAGACGTGACACACACACATCCATCTCTGTGTTTGTATGTGTATAGATTTGGATGTTAATACACATTATTGCGGACACATCTTTCTATCTATCTCTATTTGTGTCTATTTGTATGTATGTACGTGTGCATATTGTTTTGTATGTGTGTATGTAAGAGATGAACTCTGGAGCACCTGATGATCCTATTGCACAAAGCTCCTGATTGTGCTGACTCATTGAGGTATGGCTTGATAACGGATATATCAAGTGATATCTGATCAGGTGGAACTAGACGCGTCTTTCTTATCAGAATCAGAACACATAGAAAGAGTGTATCCATTCATCAACACCTGATGCAATCCAACATCAATATATATATATATATATAGACACACAGAGAGAGAGAGAGAGAGATCAGTGTTCTTCCTTGTGTGTATTTTAAATGTCCTTTCCATTGCTTGGTTAGAAGCCTTGCTAGTTTGCTGTGTGTATACAATAGGGCATTTTATCTCTTTAAAATTTCTTTCTATGCATTGTACCTCTTTTTGTGTGTATATAATACAGAAATTTGAGTTTAGGTCTCTAATTTTCTCTAAAGTAGCTGGAATATAAGGCATTTCGGAGTTCTCCTCTGAAAATTAGAGAGCTAAACTCAAATTTTCTGAGAGATGCATAGGTGAGAGATCATGCTGCTCAGAAAAGTTTGGGGTTCATATTTTCCTTTTAACTAGCTTACAAGGTCGTGTCGTGTACTAGTGGTGACAAACTAGGACAGTGAATTTGGTTCCATGTCAGTTCCTCCTGTATTCTGATAGTCATCCCCCTTACCTGATAGACAAACAACTAATCTTAAAAGCCACATCTGGAAGCAAGACATACTAACCGAAGTATTAACGTGTGACGAGCAACCAAATGTAGTTATCCTTCGGGTCTCATTTATAATGTCCATGTACAGGCCAAAAACTTAGTTTTCTTTACAGTTTGAAACAGATATTACCAGCATATAGCAAGTCAGTACATGTTGAATAAATTTTTTGTTCATTTTTGCTGTGCAAGTATATTTAATTTCAAAAGAGCTGTTCTATTACATCGTGGCACAACTGTTCTATTTATTTAACTGGAGTGGGGACAGTTATTTTACCGTCAAGTCTTGTATGTATACTCATTTTTGCATACTTGAATTGATGTCTGATAAAAAAAACTAGCATTTCTTGTTTATATTGAACATTAGATGGTTAAGAATATCACAAAACGCTTCTATGAACTTTCGGTAGCTTTGTGTGCACAATGCAGAAACGGCGAGTCACCCCGAAGAAATCACTATCAACAGAACCTAGCAAATGTGATGCCTCAGTCAAAAGGCTGAGATCTGCAATTTTTGCAAAAGAGGAGGAAGTTCTTGAATTGAGAGAGGAGGCTACATTTCTAAGTAAACTTGCTGCAAGGACAATCCGGAAGGGTTTGCATTGTTTATCCCTACAGTTAACCATCCAATACTACAATTATGTACAAAAAGAGGTACCTACTACAAATAGAACAACATTGGAAGATGATAGACTTTACCACTACATCATATACTCGGAGAATATTCTTGCTGCTGCAGTAGTAGTCAATTCTACTATCAGCAATGCTAAGGTGGCACTTATCTTTACTGCCTGTTTTTGCAATCCCTGATATTTCAAGGGAAACACTTTTGAGTTTTCATTGTTTCCCAAATGCTCGTGAAAAATACCCGATTTCCCCACATGCCTATTATTGATTTCCTGTCAGTCTACCAGAGGCATTTGCGAAATAATGGAAACTCAAGGGTAATTCAGAAAGTTTCACCGTATTTTTTTACACGTGCGCATTCTAACATACTGTTTTTCTATGCAACAGGAGCCTCAACGACATGTTTTCCATATACTAACAGATAGCCTTAACTATGCTGCAATGCAAATGTGGTTCTGGGCATATTCACCTGGAAAAGCCACTGTAGAAATAATAAATTTGGACGATATTAATACATCAAATGAGCAAAATAGGAGGAAGCAATTGCAACTTGATACATTACAGTCGTCCTTCTTAAGAGTAGAGGAAGGAAGCTCAGGAAAGCAAGGAATATTACACTACCTGCCACAGATTTTCCCTAAATTGGATAAAGTGTTTCTCCTAGAAGATGACATAGTCATTCTGAAAGACATGTCTGCACTTTGGCAGCTCGGAACTGGAAACAACATGATTATTGCTAGTGATTCATGTAAAGCAAGCCAAGAAGATGGAATCTGGTGGTCATGTGTTAACATAATAAATTTACAGGAGTGTAAAAATCAAAGGCGTGAAGAGATCAACCCATTGCCAGTGAGTTCCTTCTCTCTGAATGGGTGTCTGATTGTGTTTTCTTGTGTATGATGGTTTTGTCCTTCGAAACTTATTGACAATGTTGTACTTATTGAGAAGATTGAATTGTCATTGTTGTTGTAGGTTGACACTAGCAATTTGGATCATATATCACTCAAAGGAGAAAGTAGCGTGGACTATTTAATTCTCGATAACACAATCCATGTGCTCAATATTGATGGAACTGAGGCTCAAAACAACACTAGGGATGCTGATGTGGTTCATTATGGAGGGTATGCAAAACCTTGGCTAGAGCTTGGCGTGGGTAAATACAAATCATTCTGGACTCGTTTTCTTAACTTTGACAATCGCATCCTACAAGAATGCAATGTCCATAAGTAAAATAGATATGTGAAGCATAGCAAACACAAATTGAAATTGAAGTGATCTGTTTCCCAAGGAAAAGCTAAACCAGGATCTCAGACAGGTGATGGTATGCGATGCTTATTCTTAGCACCATGATGTGCTAAAATTATTACACCTTTCGGGCCATCTCAAGTTGATGAAAGCCACATCAGATATTGTAAAATTATTATGATATAAACCATAGTAACAGAGCAGTCTTAGTGGCTGTGTCAGTTCGTGATGAACTCGATGTAGCTGATATATATAACACATTTATTGTAGTTGTGTGATATTGTGTATCCGTAATAAAGAGCCTTATTTTTTTCCTTTTCATGATTGCTTGTTCATTCCATTGTTTCTACCCTATGCCAAGGAATTCTGTCCACAAACGGTTTTTCTGGTGTTACTGTAACTTGAGTACATGATTTCATTAAATTGTCACAGGTTAATGTGTCATGTGTTTGATTCCAAATCTCTGGGTTTCTGCTTTTGCCCCTATAACTCTAGATTCCGAGGTGATTGAATGATCCATGGGAGTGGTAAATTATGTATGAAAAGATGCTGTATCTCACGTTCTCTGATAATTTCCAGTGGTCAGAACATTGAACATGAACAGGTTTTCTGCTGTGTTGCAAAGTAAAAACTTCTCAAGGCATATATACCCTTTACTCTGTTCTTGGTGCACTTTCATTTGTAAGTGGTGAACCATTCATCTTCAATAGTAAGTGGCCCCTGACTACTTTTAGGCAACAGAGGATCAAATAATCACAATCTCTAGTAGATTCGATCCTTTTTTTCCTTCACACAATTTGCCTTTATAAAATAACAATCATCTTGCAGTTGGAAAAGATCTCCTCACCCAAACCTTCAAGGCAATATAAAGGTGCTCCTAACAACTCAGACATGGTCTTTTTGTTTCATGGAGTCGCTCATGATGTAGAAAAGCCTTTATGAAACACATTTGGATCCCCAAAACGAGCTACTAAACTCTGTCGTTCTACTGCTTTAAACCGACCATATCATGACTTGTACACATCACACAAGCAAAATGTGGGTAGGTTGACCTTTCCATGTTAATCTAGCCTTCAAGTGGCAATCTCATAATGTCAAATCAAAATAGGCTACAATTTGCCTTACACCAGAACTGGCGCTACACAATAACCCGCTTAAGGCACCTTGTAAACAATGTGATCTTGCTATAAAAGTAAGTACATCAAAACAAAATTAGTCACATGACCCTCAGTTTCTCTGCCGAGAACTTGAGATGTCTTCATCATGCCATCGACAAGTTGTTTAACAGGCCAAATTTTTTACACTCCATAATGGTAGATAAAAAAAAAAACATGCTTGTATATGTGGTTTAGAGGAACAAGGGCGCCATCACAAGAGTTATTGTGGCCAACATCTTTATGAGGACATGCAACGATGGTCCTGCAGTATCCTTGAAGGGATCGCCAACGCTGCAAAAAAAAAAGGTACAGAAAAAAATTCTTTTAGTCTAAGAAGGTTGCACAGAAGATTAAAAACTACAAATGACAAGCACTGTGAGTTAGATGCACCACTATAGCTATGCAGATTCAAGCCCCAGCCACTACAAGATTGTCCCAGATGGTGATTGATATAAAAAAAGCAAGCATTCATGTAGATAATGATTCAAGAATAGCCCCATAAGCAAGAGGGTCGGTCAGAGATAAACTTGCATCAATTGAAAGAATGAAGGGAAATTCCCCCATCTTTTCGGTCACTAACCAGAATACCACACATTTGCCAAATCTTACAAGAATATGCTTTACTTGTATGTTTTGAAAATGTGAGATATTCTGGCAAGGTTTTCTCTATTTTAGTGTTTGGTGATTTTCTGCAAACAAATATGCACAGTGAAAGGATACACACGTGTCTCCTGTAATAGCTGCTTTATGCGCATCACTGCCTTTCCCACCAAGTGCACCACTTTCAATATACTTCTTTGCATTGTCCCAAGCACCACCAGCTGTATTGAGGAACGTGGCCATCAATATGCCAGAGACAGTGGCCATCATAAGCATTGCTGCAACTGCCTTTGCTCCTAGCAATGGTTGATCCGTGTAGTACCCAATTATCTTGAAAATAATCCCTGTGGAATAGACAGTGTAATTAGCTTGAATATTTGTTATGACACAAACTATACAAGACCACTGCCGAAAGATGAACATCTAACAGCTAATGCATTGCTAAACATTTGTTTCATACAAACAAGGGTGGTTACAATCTAGAGCAAGTTGTTTAATTCATGCCAAAATCGAAGTCTAATTCATGTCAAATTGACACTTTGTTTCATGCAACATAAAATGGCCACACCAAAAAAATTACCAATTACTATAGGAGATATCACCGCCAAGACCCCAGGTTTGATCATCTCTCGCAAAGCTGCAGATGCTACAATTGATACACACCGACCATAATCAGGTTTATCTTGGTAAGTCTGCAGTGCAAAACAAGATTTAGTGACAAGATGGACAAAAGCACAAAGATTCTCATTTCATACTGCTGCCAAAACTCACCATGATACCAGGAAGTTCAACAAACTGTCTCCGGACTTCATTCACAACCTCTTGTGCTGTCCGTCCGACGGCGATACAGGACCATGCACTAAAAAGATATATCAACATTGAGCCCAATAGACCTCCGACGAAAACTTCAGGGGTTGCAATATCAACCTGCACAACTTCCTTTCAAGTTATGAACTGACTCCCATTTGAAACCGAGGTACTTTCGTCAGCATTTACAAGACAATGTTAAGAAATGGAACATTATGATGGTCAGTATCGACTCCGTTATTTTAGCCACAATTTGATGAAAACAAAGCTAGAATAGTACTAGCCAGTTTGTAATTGAAGTATATACAAAGATTTCGAGATTTCTACTGAAGTGGTTAACGAGTTCCTCCAGTGTTCTTTGTAAAGAATAGAAAGATATCCATGCAACTGGAGAGAGGCATATTAATTAGCTTGTAAGTTAAAAATTTGTGAGCAAAAAGGCAAACCAATGTGAGTACCTGACTGAACTCGACACCAGAAAAATGAGCTACTTCATCCATATAAGCACTGAAAAGTAGAAAAGATGCCAACGCAGCAGAACCAATGGCAAAACCTTTTGTTGTGGCCTTGGTTGTATTACCCACGGCATCAAGAAGATCAGTGATCTCCCTCACATTATCTGGCTGCAGTTTCATGAATAGTTAGGTAACAGATAATGAGCATGGAGCACTAAAAGCATACACACATGAACAGATTCAAAAATTTACAGATTACCTGCTGGCTCATTTCAGCTATTCCCCCTGCGTTGTCGGCAATGGGACCAAACATATCCATGGTGAGAACATATGCTGCAGTGCTAAGCATACCCATTGTGGCAACAGCAGTCCCAAAAAGTCCACCAGTTGCTGATCCATCAGAATTAACCAATCCTGAGGTCTTCCCTAACCAATATGCAGATATTATTGCAACAGTGATTACTAAAGTTGGCAAGGCTGTTGACTCAAGACCAAGGCCAATCCCTGCAATTACATTGGTTCCATGTCCAGTCAAACTTGCTAACGCAACTGATCGTACTGGTTCATATTTATAATCAGTGTAATACTGCGAGATCCAAACAAATATGTAGGCTGTGATAATTCCCACTAGCCCACATAAAGCAAAGTGTAACCATGCTGCCGGTGCTTGATCTGTGTAAAGAAGCCATCTTGTTGACTGCCACACATCACATTTAATTCAATGATCAGCTCAAATTTCATTGATTTAGTGTCCTGCTTAAAACATTTTTCCTTACACATAAAAATAAAGCAAAATGAAGTATCTTACTCCACAGAATGCAATTATTGCCAGCACAATGGTCACAGAATAACCCTTCTGTAAAATTGCCATGGGATCTTCAACTAGTGATTTAGAACCTGGATCTCGAGTACCTCTAATTGACAATATTCCAATCGCAGAAACAATCAAATCAAAAGAATGTACAACCAAAGGAAAAAGGATGAATCCAGAAGCGTCTGCACATAAATATTTAAGGAACATTACCAACCTCACACATACATGTAATAAGTTAAATAGCAAGAGTTTATGGGATGGATGGCTACCTTCAAGTCTGCAACGCTTTGCCATGGTACCCCCTAGTATCATTGCACTTATTATTTCAGCAGCTATGCTCTCAAACAGGTCTGCCCCTCGTGCAGCACAATCACCAACATTATCCCCAACCTAAACAATAGATATATGTAAATGAAGAAGAGTACACATGACATAAAGTATTAAGCTGCTGATTCCAAAATTTATCACAAACCAGATCAGCAATTACAGCAGGATTCCTTGGATCGTCCTCAGGAATTCCTTGCTCAACCTTCCCAACGAGATCAGCACCAACATCTGCTGCTTTTGTGTAAATACCACCACCAAGCTGAGCAAACAGAGCCACAAATGATGCTCCAAAACCGTAACCAACTAACAGAAGCGGCACTATAATCATCCAAAAGATAACAGTATGAGGATTCTGTACACTTAGTTGAGACAAGGAGAGAGAGAGAGAGAGAGAGAGAGAGAGAGAGAGAGAGAGAGAGAGAGAGAGAGAGAGAGAGAGAGAAATAGTGTGTGTGTGTGTCTGTGTGTTGTAGAGTCTGACATCAGACAATAAGTCAAATCTTCATTAAAGGTATGGGTGCTTTCATGTTATGCATATTGAAATATGAAAAAGTTTTAGGCTTTCTAAAGATTCTTTGTGATCTTAAAAGACATTGAGGAAGCTTCAGATCTTTTTTTGAAGCATACAAAACACACTTACATAGCAGCATATATAGAAACTAGACTTCAGAAATATGTTACTTACATTCAGTCACATTGATTGAATTGTCGTCTTCTACTCTTAAATATACATTGAATGAAGCATATAACACAGCAACTCCCAGCACAGTCATGCCCACCACTATAAGAGCTGAAAGCCCACCAGCCCGAACTGAAATCTAGAAAAAGTTCGGCAACATTTTGCATAATCAGTCTGAAAATGTATATAGTTAATGGTTTCTATGCCAGACTATAGAATGAGTTCCACAAAACCTGCAATGCTTCACGTGCTGAACGGCGTGCTGCACTTGTCACCCGAACATTTGCTCGCACTGAAACCCACATGCCTATATAACCAGCGATACCTGAGCAGAGTGCTCCAAACAAAAAGGACAGGACAGTTACGAACGCTGATGTGGATCTGCAAGAAAAACAAAAAAGAAAATGTAACAATGGAAATATTTCTGTTAAAGACTTAGCATAGAGATAAATTATGAGTACAATATAATATCTGAATTCATTTACATCTTAGAAGCATGATCAAATATGACTGCATTTTCGTAACTTGATCATTTATTTCTTAGAAAAAAGGCAGAAAAGATTCATAACACAGATACTATAGCTCAGTGATTTAATGATGACCTTGTTAAACCTGAGGACTCTTGTTGAGGACTGGAATTGCGGATGAGATAGATGCCAAGTATTGTAAAGCCTAGCAATATTGCCATTTTGGAAATTGTCCCATATTGGGTACGGAAGAATCCCTCTGCGCCATCTCTAATTGCATCTGAAATCTGAAATACAATAATCCCCAAGATAGTAAATTTAATCTTTGAAATCTGGTCACCAATTATTTCACAGATAATATGCACATTTAATCATGAAGGGTATCGAGTTCAAATTATTATTTAAACATGGACATGAGTCTCCATTGTGTGTTCATATCCTTTATGCAGAAGCCGATAGAAGATTTATGCAAACTAATTCCACAAGTATGACTCATTTGGTCGAGTAGCCATAAAGAATATAGTAAAGCATCCACATTCTAATCACGAAGGTTATAAAGCAGTGTTTAGCAAAGTCACCATTATTGTAGAAAACGAGAACTCAACAAGGGGCACAGTTAGCCATGAACAAGAGCTTCCATTCTACTATGTCCATTTCTTTTCATGGAAAGAAACAAAAAGGTTTACACTTTAAACATGCTAAAAAAAAATGCCACATGCCTGAATCACAGATTGAGTTGCTTGACATATATAGAGAGATGTCTTGCAGATTCAACTATACCACAATTTCACAGCCAAGTAGTTTCCTGAATTATTTCAGGAATTATGCGCAGACTAATCAAAACATAAATAAAGGGCTGTACATTACAATCCACACTTAATTTACCATAAAATAGCTGGGATTCAAGCAGGAAAACTACTTATTGTCAAATTGCAAAATACCTGAGTCATCTCTGGAGGACCCTCATCCTTGGCAAGAACCCAGCTTGTTAGATATGCTGCGAAGAGCATGCTGGCAGTACAAACCAGGAGTACAAAGATGATAATTGGAGAAGTGGATATACCAACATAGAAGATTGCTCCAAATATTAAGAGACTGAGCAAATAATATACTCTCTTATTGAAACCACAGAGTAGTCTGATAACCTGCCCAATTTGAAAAATTAATCTCTTTTCTTCCTCCCTCTCATTCTCCCTCACTATCTCCCCAATATTTCAGACTGAAATATGGTAGCTTGATAACTCTTTACACCAATGAAACTTTGAGGTAAATGGAAATGCACACACAATCATGGAAGAAGAGTCTTGCCATCAAGGTGAGGAAATGAGACAAGCACCAAATTTCATTTTTTTCTGTTATTCTGCCAAGAAGGGAGGGATACCACAACCTCTGTAATGGATTATAATGCAACACTTTGATAAAACGCCACAAAAACATAAAAGATTCTAGGCCAGGGAGCAAATGCTGTTGGGTCACTCTCCAAATAAGTACTTGCGCCACAAAATGGTCTCTGACTGCTCGATAAGAAGTGAAATTTTTAACACCGAAATACTCCAATGTGATAAGATTGGGCTCTAATCTGAACCCCTTAGGTTATTCTTCACACATCTGGCTACTCAGCTTAAGTTTCTGGATAGAGGATTAACCCTGTACAGTTCATAATGGCTGAGTTTTCTTACTGAAGTACAAGTTACAGAACGTTTTTCGTATCAGTTCGTAGATAAGTTTATTTGGTGAACATGGGTACGTTAAATTTCAATGCAAAGGTGATGGGATTCGGAAAGCTTGTGAAGTTAAGCCAGATCTTATCGCATATACCCTACGTTTGGCACATTCCATTGATATCCCTATCAGAGTTGGTTTTTTTTTTTAATCCCTAGAGCCAGAATTTTTATGGAAAACGAATTGTTAATCAATTGAAGCTTTAGAGAGGATCTCTATGCTTCAATTTCATCTGTATGACTTTAAGCATGAGTTTTTGGTTGCTCAAACCAGTTTTGGGGCAAAACTAGGTACTTCAATATTCCATACCAAAAGCCTTTAACACCGGCTTACTCTTATTTGAGGAAGTTGAAATAGGGCATTGCTTTTCTTCATGCATGCAGTGGGTGCTTCTTCTCATCCAAGAAATTTGAGATTAGCCAAATAATAACAACCTGCTCTCGATCTTAATCTATCATTTTTGCACTTACCCAAGGCACTTGAGACTTGCTTCGCAAAGCTGGGAAGGTCCTTGGCTTCTCCTGGTACGGATTCCGGAGGGCTATCTCGATGTCAGCGCGCCCGGGATCCATCGTGGTTTCCCCACGAGATCCTCCCCAAGATTCTGTCTTCGCCGAGATTCTTCCCCGCGATTCACGGCCTCAATTAGACCCGAGCTTCAATCGCCTGAGATTTTCCGGTATGCGGCCAGAAAACAAGGAATGAATAGCAATGCATGTAGATCCGATCACAATACTTCCCTCTCAAATTCCTCACGACAAACAAAAAGGAAAAACCGGTACCGGGCTTTCCATCTGTGCAGGGTGCTTACATGCTCCAGCGCACTTGGTGGGCAATGGGGCGAGGATTTTATTTCCTGGACTGCATCTTGGGGCTTGTCTTATGGCAGCATCTCCGGCTACTTCGCTCCCGTGGGGTGCCAAAAAGGTTCAGGCATGGGGAGGGGAAAGCGGAATCGAACGGATCGAAGACGGGGGAAAGGGGCGACGACGAACTCTGCAGTGCCGGACTGTCGGATTTAGGGTTTGTGCGGATCTAAATCGGAATCGGGTCCCTCAGGAAAAGGAGCAAAGCTCTTCGTTCTCGCCGCTTCTCCATCAGAACGAGCAATTTCATCCCTCTTTTGCCCCAAATCTCTCAACCCCAAATCTCATATGCCCAACAATGGATTGGTTTTTTTTGGTTTCTGTTGTCTGGGCAAATCGGATCGGCGCGAAAATGGATTCTGATCTGGGCAAATAGGATTGGTATTAGATTTGGGCACTCGGAATCGACCCAAATTTGGGTTTTGATCTGGGCAAATAGGATTGGTATTAGATTTGGGCACTTAGAATCGACCCAAATTTGGGTTTTGATCTGGGCAAATAGGATTGGTATTAGATTTGGGCACTCGGAATCGACCCAAATTTGGGTTTTGATCTGGGCAATAGGATTGGCTTGAAAATGGGATTGATCTGGGCAAATAGGATTGGTATTAGATTTGGGCACTCGGAATCGACCCAAATTTGGGTTTTGATCTGGGCAGCATGATTGGCTTGAAAATGGGATTGATCCGGGCAAATAGGATTGGTATTAGATTTGGGCACTCGGAATCGACCCAAATTTGGGTTTTGATCTGGGCAGCAGGATTGGCTTGAAAATGGGATTGATCTGGGCAATAGGATTAGCCCCACTGTGGATTGATCTGGGCACTAGGTTTGGCCCAACAAATGGGGTTTCTGTGGGCAAGAGGATTGGCCCAACAATGGCTTTATCTGGGCACTTGGATTGGCTCGATAATGGATTTTTATCTGGGCAATGGGATTATTGATCCAGGCGCTAGGATTGGCTCAACAATGGAAATTGATCGGGGCACTAGGATTGGCCTGAAAATGGATTTTTATTGGGGCAATAGGATTGATCTGGGCACTAGGATTGGCCTGAAAATGGATTTTTATTTGGGCAATAGGATTGATCTGGGCACTAGGATTGGTGGATTTTTATCTTGGCAGTAGGATTGGCCCAACAATGGCTTTATCTGGGCACTAGGATTGGCTCAACAATAGATTGATCTGGGCACTAGGATCCATGGTTTTTACCTTTGAAGGCTACTGTAGATAACACGACGGGTTTTCTGACATGCACAGCTTCCGACTGCGGCTTTTGGCCACATCTCTGTGTACTATTATGCCAAACTTCATCCAAGCAAAGAAAAACAAAAAATTACCTCAAATGGCAGCTAGTAAAAATACAATGTTTCCAAAAGCTACAAACAGCGAGGTTTTGAGGTAGGAACATATACATACAACTCTTGCATTAGATTTCATACATCTCCGATTTAAGCAGTGGTTCCGTAGTAGGCATGGAAAGCATCGAGATCGCATGCATAGCCAAGTATGGTGTCAGAGCCAATGCCGATCACAGACCAAATCGATGCGTGAGATGCTTGCATCGATTACACAATCTGCAGAGCACCTCATGAATGCAGCAAAATCCAAAGATCGATCGAATGTCCTTAGATTTGCTTCGAAAAATTCCTTTTGCAGCCTCCTCCGAATCCATCGGGGCTCTTTCCGTCGTCTGGGAAAGCATCAAAAATCCAGATCAGGAAGGCATATCATCAGGGCCCACTCTTTCCGGCATCTACCAATTTTCTTGTTCACCTGAAATCACTGCAGCTATGGGAGTCGAAAATCGACAAGAAAAAACGAACGAGCATTCGATCAGATTCCAGCAACTCTCTCAGCTAAGCTGCACAGTGTGTTTGTTCATGGCATCTACCAGTTTTTGTTCTTTTTTTTTTCTTTTTTGTTCACCTCGCATCACTGCGGCTATGGAAGTCGAAGAAAAATCGATAAGAAAGATTCCAGCAAGTGTTGCTCTCTCCTGCTGAGCTACGCAGCCGGCGCTTGCGGTTCGACGGCGTAGATGTTGGAGAGCAACACATAGGGCGACGGGGATCGGGGATCCAAATCGAGCGCATGCGCTGCAGCATCGGCGCCGCGGATCGCATCGGCGTGCTGCTTGCAAGCACTCATGAGGGCGATCCACGAAGAGGAGCTGGGATTGCAGGGCATGATCTCGATCAGCTCCTCGCTCTTCTCCAGCAAGCCAGCACGCGCCAGGAGGTCAACGAAGCTGTTGAAAAGCTCCAAGCTCGGCGGCTTCATGCCCTCGCCATCGTAGCCATTGCAGCCATGGCACATCGACGAGAAGAGCTGAATCCCTTCCTCGATCACGCCTCCGTGCCTAAACGCAGACAGCAGGTTTCGGAGGGTCCCGCGATCGGGCACGCAGCCCTGCTCCCGCATCTGCGAGAAGAGCCCCAGCGATCGCTTCACGGCCCCCTGCTTCGCATGCGCACCGATGATCGCGTTCCATGAAGCAACACCGGGCTTTGCAAGCTTCTCGAATGCTCTTCGTGCGTCTTCCAAGCTACCGCATTTGCCATACATCGCCACCAGGCCCGTGCCCACGACGTGTTCCAGCTCCAATCCCATCTCCGCGATCCGGTTATGCACCAGCTTCCCTTCGAGCAACGCCGAATTGCACGCGCATACGTCGAGAATCGTGATCAAGCACACCCGATCTGCCTCCAGCCCTTCTTCCCGCTCCATCCGCGCGAAGAGCCGAAATGCATCCTCGCCGTGCCCCGAATCGACATGAGCTTTCATCAAAGCGCACCAGCTCACCACATCCCGCATCGAGGTTTCGAGCACGATTCGGCGGGCTTCGCCGAGGTGACCACATTTGCCGTAGAAGCTGACGAGGGCAGAAGCGAGAGGATTTCCAACCAGCCCCAGATCCCTGCCGATGCACCTGCTATGGACGCGCTTTCCCTGATCGACAAAAGCCTCCGGATTCCGACACGCTTCCAGCAAGCTGAGGATCGCTACACCGTCGGGGATCACGCATTCCATCATCATTTGCGCGTAGTGCTTGAGTGCGCCGTCGTATCGCCCTTGCTGGCCACAAACCTTCATCATTTCGGTCCACGAGACCACGTCTCGGGCATCGGCGATATCGTCAAAGGCTCTCTCAGCTGCTAGCAGCTGCCCAAACTTGCCATACAGCTTCAGAAGGGCATTACCAGCGATATCCTGCTCCACGATCCCACGAGCGAGCATAAACACGTGCATTCGCGCGCCTTCCTGTGCATCGGAGCACGATTCGAGAACGGATGCGGCAGTGACCGCATTCGGGAGCTCGCCTTCGAGCAACATCTGGCGAAACAGCTGCGATGCGCCGCTTACACAGCCGTGGCGAACATAAGCTGAAATCATCGCAGACCTGGAGATGATATCTTGTTCTCCCACTCCTTCAAAAGCTGCTCGAGCGGCTTCGATGCTGCCGCATTTGGCATACAAATTGATCAAAGCAGTTCCAACAATGACATCAGACGCGGCGCTGCGATGGAGGCAAACTGCGTGCAAGCGGCGGCCGAGAAGGAGAGAGCCCTGACGATCATCTGCGCATGCATCGAGGTTCGAGACTAGCGCGATGCGATCGGGAAGAAAGCCTTCGGCTTGCATTCGAGCCATAAGCGCATGCACATGCATGCCCATCCCACAATCCACATACACCGACATCATGGCGTTCCACGAAACCACATTCCTTGTATGCATCTCGGCAAACGCCTCTTGTGCCAGATCGAAGCGCTTGAACTTCCCATACATTCTGAGCAGGATAGTGGCCAAGACATGATCCTCATCATCATCATCATCATCATCATCATCATCATCATCAACAACAACAACAAGATCATTGCCATTGCAATTGCCATTGCCATTTCCATTGCCATTTTCATTGCCGTTTCCATTGCCATGGAATCGAAGAGAAACGATCAAGGAGTGGAAGCGCTTACCTTCTCGGAGAGCACGATGCGGAAGTTGGGTGCAAGCCGAGATGATGGAGCTGAGGATGGCCTTGTCAGGTAGGACACACTCGGAGAGCATCTGCTCAAAGGCATGGAAAGCTTCGATGGGGAGGCCATGGTCGGCGTACATGGAGACGATGATGGCCCATGTGAAGGCATTGCGGAGAGCCCTGCCGCCATGGAATGTGGCAAGGGCATCTCTCACACAACCCAGCTTTCCATACATCCTGATGATGAGGTTGCAGAGAAGCTTGTCCGAATCTCGGCCCTCGAGGAGGATGAAGCTATGGAGGGCTCTTCCTTGCTGCCGACGACGGAGGAGGACGGGAATGCCCCCCCCTTCCTCCTTGCGGAAGCGGAAGCAGCTGATTCTGCGCAAGATCGATGCGAGAGCTTCGGCATTGTAACCATGGCCAGCAGTTGAAGATGCTTCACCTTCTTCTTCACCAACACCTCTTCCTCTTCGACTCGATGCTGCTCCATATCCGTGGGCATGGCGCCTGTGGCCAAGGGATGATGATGGCAGGAACCTTCTCAGGCCATAGCCCAGCAACAACAACATGCATTACTGTGTGATTTCAGAGAACCCACTACTTTCTGCCACATTTCTGCTCACTTCCATCCAGGACCGGAAAGCATTGCTCTCATGCCGTGAAGATCCAGACCCAAAAAAAAAAACCCCATCTCCGAAGAGAACCGCCCACAAACAGATGGTGAAGAAATCAGCAGACGCATATCCTCGGATGTAAAGGAAATTCGCCCACAAACAAAGACGGTGACGGAAACCACCGGACCTCTTCAGGTCGATTCATTCCTCGCATGTAAACGAAAATCGCCCACAAACAAAGAAAGGGAAGAAAAAACAAACAGAGTTGAAGAAATCACCAGAGCTCTTGAGATCAATCAATTTCCTCACATGTACAGGAAAATCACAAAGAAAAGGGAAGAAATTCTTCACAGGTAAAGGAAAATCACAAAGAAAAGGGAAGAAAAACAAACAGAGTTGGAAGAAATCACCATACCTCGCGAAGCAAATCGCCCACAAACAACCCAAAAAAAGATGTTGTGAAGAGATCACCAAAACCCCTTAGAGGAGAGAGGGAAGAAAAATTGCACTAAAAGATGGTGAAGAAGTCACCCAGGACCATGGGTTCAATTCCTTATGGATTGAGCAAATGCGGGTTTGGGCTCCCAAAAACTTAAGTTTGGCTGATAAAACTGCTTTGAACATTCTTCACCGACTCTTCCACAATCCTGCTCTCTCAGCCATCTCCACTTTGCTTCAATGCTTGGTAAGAGGCTTCCCAGCTCTCATCAATCTTTTGCATCCACCGCGTTCAAGAAATGTATGTACCTTACATTCTTCTAGAAGTGTTTGATTACCTCAAAGCCACTAAACAACCAGATGCCATCTTCAAATCATCGAACAAATCATCAAGTTTTCTTACTAGAGGCCGGGTTCAGTACAATACTACCCCCAAAAATCTGTTATGGAACCTATATGAATGAGCTGAAAGATTTAGATAGCATCTTTCTCCAAACAGTTTTAATAGAAGCATGAGCAGATTGGAGTTCTAAGAAAGCAAGTCTATTACTAGATATTTCCACTATGTGTTGGGGTCCAAACTTCGGATCCCAATAGAAAAAACATGGTGAGCTTTCTTCAAAATGTGAATAGGCTGAAAACACTGGAGGAGACAGACAATGAAAGAATGTTGTCCATACGGAAGATCTTAGAAACCTCATGGAGTTGTCTTCATTTTGGGATCTAAGGCATCTTTAAGATTACAACAGTGCTTGTTACAATTCCACGGGTCATTTTCATTTACAAAACCAAAACTTACGAAAAGCTTATGTTACAAGCATCTAAAACCATGCATAGGTGATTCCATCACAAGAATCTAAAGGAACCAGGGTATGCAGAATTTCCCAACACCATTGTGTGTACACAGAGGGAATATTTTCACTCTCAAACCGCCCCATCTGAACTTGCAATCCAATCCATTCATATGAATTAAGCTTCAGCTCAAATTCCATCTCCCGATGTCAATTGTCATTTGTCAATTAGCTCACAACTGCCACACCTGACCATGTACAAGTTGTCAGCGTACGTGTCTGATCCAGTGTAATTGTCAGAGGTCATCTGAAGCCTCAACTATCGAATCTCACCATTGAAATCTTGCAATGTTATCAAACTGATCCCCAATTATCAACTGCCAAGTATCAGCTCTGACCAAGGATAGCTTGCAACTCGAGCAATGAATCAGATGCAGCATCAGCCACTGCTTGCACATTGGAATTCTTGAATCTGGAAACAATAGATATTAATGCTGAGGCATCTGGACCTGAAAGATGTCGAAATGAGTGCGGGTTCGAGTACTGCCCTGCCCTGCATTCTCTACAAACTGCACTAAAAGTTAGTAGCAATCGCTCCTGCATTGTTGAAGCAGACTTTCCACCCTGAGACTTAGAACAACGCTCTAACACATTTCTGAAGAGTGAAAATCTTAATGCTACCTCTGGAGCTGCAGCTTTCGGAATTACCTTCACGAGTAGATACAAGCATTCTGAGGCAACTTCTGCTACCTGAACCTCATTCCTGCAGCAAAGCTCCAAGAACACATTCATGTAGCTCACAAACTCCCCAGCATCCTTTATTTCATCAACCGAGCAACGTGCAAGAAGCGATTTGCACAATGACAGCGATGGTTCCAAAAAATCTTCCATATCCCTTCCATGCACAAACTCTACCAAGGCACCCACTTTTCCACATATCCCAAGCTCTGAAAGCGAACTTGTTTTGACTTCAGGTGCTGATGCCAGGAACAGGCACAACCTCACACTGTGAAGGTTGACAGTTGAGAAATCATCACGAAGAAAATCAAAGAATTGGGATAACAGCTTCAAGCCAAGTATGTCCTCGATCCCAATACATTTGATATCAAGCAGCATCATTAGAGTTTTTTGGGCATACATGGGAATTGGATCATCATCATCCAAGAGACTCGAATAGTAAGGCAGAAACTGTTCCCTTGCAATCATTCTCAAATCCTTATGACTAGCTGACCCATTGCTGTTTTTGTTCAGATCCTCTTCAGGTGGATTTGCAATGTTGTCCAGATAGACTACAAGCACGTCAAAGAAGGTCTTTAAGCACAAAAACCGGGTATCTCCGGAGCTCTTCTTCCTGTATAAGATGGCAAGCCTAGGGAGAACTTCATGGAAGAACACATCTGGATGTGCAAGAGGAATCGAAGATTGCTGGCTGAAGACCTCGAAAATCCTGAGAAGAGTTGATTGAAACTCATCTAAACCCTGTAACATAAACAAAAATGCATCATATCGAAAGAAAGAATTGGTAAGTTTAAGCCCTACACATTGATATCATGCTCAAAGAAAATACTTACAGGGAATGAAGCAGTTTGTGAAATGCTCAAAAAACTGGCAAGTAGTTTAAGAATTCTGCCATTCACGATTTTCTCCCTGAAGACTGGGCTCTCGAACAGGTGCAGAATGATTGGAAAGAGGGATAGACTATTTCTGACTTGGCTTTTGCCAGATTGAGGTGTAAGTCGCTTGCCACTTACTGCAGGTTGCTGCACATCAGACCCTATGCTGTCCAAGATATTAGGTACAATGTCCACAATCGTCTGCACAAGCGCATCTAAGCATTGCTTCACATAACACTCTTTTTCCTTCAACAACCGCTCACTGACAGCTAAGAGTTTTCCACTACAAAGAGAAGTCAACCACCTGCGGTTAACCTTGCATAATAAAGCTGCACATACTATTGACTTGCCTCGTAAAACCTCTGTACTTTGCTCCAGCATTGTCAGAAGATTAGAAACCAGTGACTTATCCTCTAACAGTGGGGATAGATGTTTCGAGATAGTCATTGAGGTGGTTCCCATCAGAAAGATGTTTAACAAATTGATATTCACTTGCTGCTCCTTTAGATTAGGCTTTGCTAATCCCATAGACAGCTCTTTAAGGCTCAATTTCTCAAGGACGAAGGGTACGTTAGAAGATCCAAATCTAAGAAGACGCACTAGACATGATCCTGCAGATAAACGAAGGCTTTCTTGCTTCCCAGAAGCCTTAAAAATGTAACAAAGATTCTCAAGTACTCCATGGTTGGTAAATCGAGCTGCCCATTCCCCACCTTGGCTTGATATGTTCTCGATTGTTTTGAGAGCATAATGTTGAGTAGGATCATCCTCACCCTTTCTGAGGATAGAAGAAACTAATGCAATCAATGCATTGGGGACCTGTCAAAAATACCAAAAGAAATAATTAAATGTTATAGGAAAAAGAAAGGAAAGAAACAACGATGAGACAGGCCAAAGGAAAGATGTTCTTAAGAACTCCATACCTGCCAAGAAGAAGAAGATTTTCCGTCTTTCGAACTTGTATCACTTCCATTCACAGACCTTGGCGAGCTATCATTTTGTGTTGCTATATAGAACAGCAACTCTCCTAGTGTTGCCATGGAGCATCGTCTTACTTTGTCTTGCTTGTCACGTAAACCTTGACTCAAGACCGCAATAATTCCAGTGCTTGCAAGCTCCTCTTCTATCAATGTTGCATAACGGATCAGCAGGCCCATTGCATATATCACTTGAATCCGTAAAGCAGGAATCTTTGATGTGCGCAGCATTTTTACAAGCATTTGCATTGCTGGACCGTTGATGAGGATATTTGCACTCTCAGCATTTGCACACACAGTTTCCAGATACTTAAGAGTATTCAATTTCTCATTTAGTGCACTGCTACCACTGATGCTCACCACAATTTTGTTTACAAAACTTTCCATTTCCTCAGCTGAGAGCTTTACAAAGTCTGAGGGTGTGATGGGATCACAAGGTAGAGAACGCAAGTCATAGCCAGGCTCTGCAAGCTTATCAATTTTTTTATAAAGCATAATAGGCCGCACAGATAGATCAGAAGGATGCCAGAGAGCTTGAGAGATAATAAGAGAGGTTTTAAGTTGCTCTCCATTACCATGGGCAGGAGAATTCATTGCCAGCTTTTTCTGATCAGAATGTATTTGTGTTCTCTGTACTCTCCTTGGTAAACCAACACCAGGAGGCGTAGCTGCAACTTCCAATCTAGCAACAGCAGCTTGGATCTTTTCAGTATCGCCCTTTCCAGAGTCAACCTCATTTGCACCATTTCTATCAGACACGTTAGCTGGTGGTGCTTGTATATCACAAGGCTGCTCTTTAACACTGTTGCAAGAACTAGGTTTTTCATTACCAGCACCAAGAGAATCTCGACATGCTGAAACATCTGACACCTCATCATCATCATTTGAATCACCATCTGTTTGCTCAGCAAAATCCAGCTCCAAGTCATTGTTTTCAATTGTCACATCTTCATCGTTCACATAGGCATTCTGACCATGCTGACGATAATTACCACCTTCAGTCTCTCTCTGTAGATTGGTTTTCACAATTTTCGATAATCTCAAGAGATTTACACCACGGTTCTTCAGCATTAAATCTTCCTTCAAAGGTGTCGGGCTCCTTGCGTTGGTTGGCCGGCCAGAGTTAGTTTGCTTTGATGATGGAATGTTTTCACATGCCTCCACCTCTCTAGTTGAGGCTATTGATGGTTTCTTAAGTCCTGAATGTGAATCCAATTTTCTCATAGGCTTTTCAACAGGAGTGCCATTATCTTGGTTCAAACTCTTTGAGTTGGCACTGGAGGTTTTGTGTGGTATAGCATTAGCATTGTCTCCAGCAAGATTGATCTGCTGTAAAAGACGAAGAAAAGCTGGCTGGGGAGGCAGAGTTAAATTTTTCATTTCAACTCTCCAAAATGGATGGTCACAAACATCAGGCCATTGCAGACGCTTAGCAGGATCTTTTATCAGCAAAGACATAACGAGGTCTTCAAAATTTTTGGTAGGGTTGCCCTGTAGATGAGGAGTCGGATCAGACAAAATTGAGTTTACAAGTTGTGTGAAACTGTTGGACACAAAAGGAGGCCTTCCAGCAAAGCACTCGTATAACACGCATCCAAGTGCCCAAAGATCTGATGCAAAAGAATGTACACCTCCATCTTGGAAAAGTTCTGGTGCCATGTAACATGGTGTGCCCCTTTTTGCCTGAGGTAACTGAGATATGGAAGGCAAAGATTTTAAAATCGAAACCCAAAACCTAATCCTTCATTAAGCCATAAAAATAAGCTTATAAATAATAGGAAAGTTCCGCTAGTAAAAATGGAATAAGTTCATTATGCTAATTAGCAAATGCGCTGTTACCAGGTATGATTAGCACACACGTCAGTTCACGGCATGAATTTAACCCATGCATTTGGGAGTCCACAAAGAACAGCATACATATACAAATGTACTAGTGGAACCTAATAGTAAGTAAGTATGCACCCCCAGATGCATAATATTTTACATCAGATATACCTGTTGAACTGAGCTTTTGGAGATGTCACTAAGACGCCTTGCCAAACCGAAATCACATAGCTGCCACCAATAAGAATTTAATATTCTTTTGACATTTTTAACTGTTACTGATTCTGTGAAATGTGTTCGAGTTCTTACCTTCAGACGACCATTTTCATCCAGTAATATATTTGATGGCTTGAGATCGCAATATACAACTCCTTTGGAGTGCAAAAATCTAAACAAATATGAGAACACCACCCTGAAACTACAAGAAATATTAACTTGGAAGAGAGAAGTTGTAGATTTTTATGAAATATTACTGCAAAGCATGGACTAGATCTCGTGCAAAATCATGAATTGATTCCTCAGGCAACTTAGAATCCTGCAGCATAAGATATATGTACAGTGAGGATTCTGCATCAGGAAGAAAACCATGCGACAAGGAAACAAAGCAAGATTTCTTTATTATCAACATAGATACATCTGCCAAAGTTTTCAAAACCAGTTTAATTGTAGCAAAAGTTCTTCAAATGTTAAGGTTGGAAAAAGCACACACATCTCAGTTAGGATTTTGCCAAAGAAATAGCAAATAAGTGTTAGAGAATCAAATTATATAATGCAATGACACTAGGTATCATATCCTTGCACAGAAGTTTCATCACTCACTTCAAATAACTACCAATATATCTTTAGAAAGACCAGAATAATACAGCTGATGTGTAAGTACACAGCAATACCACTCCCTGAACACAATGAAGCATATTGCTACATAATATCTTGCACGATGTAAACATGTAATCATTAGCACGGTATATGTTTTAGAAGATTCTGTTGTTTAGGTAGGGTGCATGAGTTCAAAAGGCTTTTCTGTTAGAGATTGGTGATGTGAGAGTGGTGAATTGCATCTCTATACTGCCAAAGCCAGCATTCAGGAGGCCTTTGTGCAATGAATTATGTGGCAATGGAAAAGGCACAACCAGCATTTGGCCAGGATTGAGGATAAAATATGCACTGAGAACTTCTGGTAAAGAATCATGAACGACATCCCACAAGTCACAAAACCCAATTTTCATTCATACAATTTATCTGTAAGATCCAAATGAGAATTCCAGATCAAATTTTGATGGTTACGCAGCCAAATATTTGAGTTTTTTCATCTTAACATTAAACAAACCTCGTACATTACTATCAATGGAAACACTGACCTTGCCTAAATTCGTACATTAGGGTGTGACACAAATTTTGATCCACAGAATGATGATTGTAAGAACATTATAAAATTTCCTGTGATAGAATAAAATAATGTGGCCTTCACAGACAAACCTGTTTTAACAGTGTTAGAAGATCCCCTCCAACACAGTACTCCAAAACAAGCCACAAGTGTGCCGATGTTTCATACCTAAGGAATAAGTAATTTCAGAGCTAAAAAATAGCATTGTTTAGATAGGAATGTTGCCAGAAACTTCAAGAAGGCAAGTTTCCAGACTTTAGAAAAAACCAACTTCGTGACGAAATTGCTATATGACAAAAAAATGTAGGTAGCATAATCCAAGAACAGAGAGTTTCACCATGCATAGAATTTGAGCACATTTGGATGATCCAAGGAATGGAGTGTTCGAACCTGTAAGGAAGCACCATAAAGTAAGGACGTGAAGAAAAATTTCTGTGCACTGGAGATAAACGGTTACTGTTGAAGAAACACTAACGTTAATGTGCACATTATCAGTTCACTAATTGAAGCGGTTTAGGGTTCAGGGCTTAGGCAGTAATAAAACATTTTTTAACTTTCCTGATATTGAATGCTATATAACTTGTTTTCTAACCCAAATGCAACATAGACTCTAGATTTTATTTAGCAAGCACAGAATAAATATATGCCTGCATCGTTACGTTTATAAAAAATCTCGAAAAGCTCAAAACTTTTCAGGCATATTCAACCATGTGAGCTGCCCATGCTTGGTTATCGCATGGAAGTTACAAGATTGTGAGTCGGATTGAACCAATAACCTCAAAACATACCAGAATCTGGACGTCCTAGATTAAAACCTTACAGCTAACATTATACCAAATTAATTCCTCAACCCAATTCAGCTAAATTAGCATACGATTAGACCTCCTGGAGATGGACACTTAGAAAAATGCATCAACCCATAAGGCTAATCACCGTTTTATTAATTCATCAAATACAAGAACCACATTTGGATGGGGTCTTTCTCTAGGGATTCAAATATAAATATCATGGAGAAAGACTATGCTCAAATATAGACGTCATGAATAATTTACCATATGAAAATGCATGGATATATTGATTGTCCCTTTTTAACAGATCGCATGCAATTGAATAGATCTACTGATCATTTTTTCACTGAATTCGGATAATGTTCCATGCTTAGCAACTCAAATTCGTGGAAACTCACCGTATTTTTAATAATGCATTAGGTCACACGTTAACAAAACGGTAAATACGTGTTGGGAATTTGAACCAATAACCCTAAAAGAAACATTTTACATGCTTCCATTCTCCAGTTAGAACAGATTTACCATATTGGAAAAATGCATCTACCCTGTGTTTAACTTCGAGAAGGATTCAGCCCAGATAATCCAATTTGAGAACAGAATGAATAACCATGAAGTATTAGAATTTTCTCAGATAAGACAGATTCGAACTCACTTCTTGTAAAACTCGGTTTTTCTGACTCTTGTCCACGCTCTTGATTGCATAATACTCAATCGTCTTTTTCTTTCTACCTTTATAAACTGTCTGCAGGAAACCAAAAACAAAAAGCAATGCAGAGAGAATGAGAAGTAGGGCGTGCAAGCCAGTAAACCGAGAGCTGAACGCCCAGAATATGCATATGTGCTTCTATTGTTTTCTGTACCGAATGCTTGCCACGCCCAATAGCTTCGTAGATATGGTACTGATTCATTGATAAAAGGAGGGCCTTGTTGTGAATAGGGCTAGGGTTTGGGTTAGGGTTTGGGTTCCTGGGATCAGGAGAACACAGATATGAGAGGAACCCAAGTGTGGGAAGGATGAGAGACGATTTGGGTAGCGACGGAAATGCGATTTAGACCTTCGGCGCAGATGTGGGCGGGAGCGTCTTCTCTGCGTGAGAGAGAACCCTGTATTTTTGAAATATGAACACCAGTTTACAAATGTAGCCTTGTATGTATGAGAAACCTCAAAGCCTATGAATGTATGCGTATGTAAGCATGTATGTACATGAATGTATGTGCATGCATCTATCTCTATGCATGTACATGATGCATTAGACATGTGTTTGTGTATGTATGTATGTGTGTGCGTATATGCATGTATGTGTGCATGCATATGTATGTATGGATGCATGCATGTGTGTGTATGTATGTATGTATGAATGTATGCATGTGTGCATGTATGTATGTATGTATGCATGTGTGCATGTATGTATGTATGTATGTATGCATGTGTGTATGTATGTATGCATGCATGTGTGCATGTGTGTATGTATGTATTTCTATATGTATTTGTGTATGTATGTATGTATGCATGTGTGTCTGTGTGTATGTATGTATTTCTGTATGTATTTGTGTATGTATTGGTGTACGTATTTGTGTATGTATTGGTGTATGTATTTGTGTATGTATTGGTGTACGTATTTGTGTATGTATTGGTGTACGTATTTGTGTATATATGTATGTATAATAACTTCAAGAGAAGCATGATGGCTACATGAAGCTTTTACTTGGAAAAACGAGGCGAGGGCTGAATAGCTTTCACCTGCTCGAGGATTCGCATCTGACTTGAATCCTCGTCGATTATGATCGTTCTTTGATGGTAATATTGATCGGTTTGTTATATTAGGGGATCGGAATCGGTGATAGCTTGGTATGGGCTGAAACTGAACCAAAAAAATGCCACGATGGTCTCTCGATTCGGTTTCAATCCGTCTCGCCCCCGACGATTTGGTTTAAACATAACCAATCAATGATAAACACCTTTCGATGGCTCAGATGGTTTCGTTGGCAATGGGTTTCGACCGAAACTTGGTTCGACGATTTCCTTCAATTCAGACACAAAGCATGCTATATTTCGATGTGCAGAGCTCGTCGGAACGCGATCTCTGTGTTTAGCTCGAATCTTTGCTGATGAACTCTCGTATTCTTGGAACTTGTCGGGGATCAGGAGAGCTAAAATCGGGTTATCATCAAAGTGAGAAACACACGATGGTGAACGCGATCGATTCACGCTCCCTTTTCAACCCTGCATATTCGCTGAGATGTTCCCGGAAATTTCGACAAATAAGAAACCGTTTCTCGAGCTCAAACTAACTATATACGGCATAACACCCAAATACGCGAGATAATCGAACGCGTCGGTCTTCCTGTTACGAAAAAAAAAATAGAAAATCATGCACATCTGAACTCCTCTCAACTCGACACAATGCAAATAGAATGTAGATGCATCCCATCACACACACACACACACACACATATATATATATATATATGTATGTATGTATGTATGTATGTATCGGTAATGAGATTAACTCTTGTATCTCGAATGACTTTGGATCGATTCCGGAATCGTTTTATCGCTATCTCTTCGATGATATCAGATCTCTCAGTCTCTCTCTCTCTCTCTCTTTATACTTGATCAAATTAAGGCTTTCCTATTTGTTTGATAACACTTCCTTCTTTCTTCCTCTTTCTTCTTCTTCTTCTTCTTCTTCTTCTTCTTCTTCTTCTTCTTCTTCAGGGGCATCCTTCGCAATTAACCAAAAGTCCCAGACTTCTTCTTCTTCTTCTTCTTCTTCTTCTTCTTCTTCCTTCTTCCTCCTTCTTCTTCCTTCGTTCTGTCGTATCTTCCTCTCGATTCTCGCCATCGCTGCTTCCTTCCTGTTCCCCTCCCCGCCCCCCAGAATGCCGAACTTCCTCGACACTCTGACCTCCGCCTTCGCCTCCAACGACACCCTCCCTTGGACCGATGCCGACATCATCCAGGTAATCATCAGCTTCCTATGATCCTCAATTTGCAACGACTCCTCTCGCCACTCCCTTGCTTTCTTGCTTGCTTGCTTTCTTCCTTCCTTCCCTCCCTAGGCAAGCAATGGGAGCAATTGCATTATCTCAACCGTGCATTTTCTCCGAGCCATGGCTTCTGTGAGTTTCAAAACAAGCAAACGGCCGGAAGCAAAACCATGCCATCGTTTCTCCATCATCATGCACGATGTCTCATTCGAAGATGCATGGAATAAGCATCGGCGACCGTGTCGTCCTTCTTTTAAAGCAATATATACAGTTGGTTCCCTTCGCAACGAGTGCGTGTGCTAAATCTGTGAAACTCTAAATCGAGTTCGGTCATCAGTAGCCATATGCACGACGTCTCATTCGAAGATGCATGAAATAAGCATCGGCGATCATGTTGTCCTTCTTTTAAAGCAATATATACAGTCGGTTCCTTTGCAACGAGTGCTTGCTTGTGCGAAATCTGTGAAACTCTAAACCGAGTTCGGTCATCAGTCACCATGGCTACACCAAATAGAGGTAGGTACTACTGTAAATGGCTGAGTGAGCCTCCCAATACATCGCTTTCCAGCCTTTGACATGTGATTGGCACCAGGGAAAAGTCAAGCCAGTGGATGGAAGCTCCACCTAACATTGTGATTTAACCATTCTGTATAGGCTTAAGATTAGATCTTCCGGAAAAACTTAATCTTTTCTTCGTGCCCCTTGTCTGGCCGTTAATCTTGCCATAATCAGGTTTTCTTTGGGTGTAAACCATTTGCAAAGCTAGATTTTGCTTATTGTGTCTCTGATGGTTTCTCTGCTTCCCCGTTCCTATTGCTATTTCTACATCAAGATCTTGGGATGTGCCACAATTTTCAGCCTGAACTGGGAGAAGGCACTCTCGCAGTTCAGGCTTTGCTCACTATTTTCTGCTTGTCTTTTACATCTCCAGCCTGAACTGGGAGAGGGCCCTGTGGGAATTGTGGCCTTTGTATTCATTTACATTTTTTTGTGTGACGCAACAAGTTCGACTTGTGCTAGATGGATCCCTCTGACTTTCTGACTGTTGGATGCCACCGTAGACTGACTATACTCTTTCATCATTGGGGAATGAGGTCTGTTATCATTATCAAATTATACCTATTGTACATCGGTATTTTCTGTTCATGCTGAGTTTGACGCTTGTGTTTGTATTGAATTGAAATCCCTTACCTCATTGATTTTATTCTTATTTCCATTACTTGCCTCTTCTATCACATTTGATCTCTCTAAATTTTCAAGACTCTTATTATAATCCTTGATGTCTCCATTTGTATCCGTCTGTCTTCTTTTTTCAAGGAATGTTTTAGCAGCTGCAATATTAGGGGTTCAAGGAAGCAGTGCCTTTAATGCATTGAGACGAGTAAGCAGTGGAACTTGTTGTGGCACGAGGACAGTACACTGGACATGCTTCCTTTGTTGCCTGGTTGCTTACAAGGTTTCCATCACGAATATTACAAACATTTTGTTTACAGCAATAAAAATTATAGGTATACACGCAATATTTTTTGTTCCAATGTGAATGACTAAACATCAAGTGTGGCACAAGGAGAAGAAGGGAAGAAAACGTGTATATAAAATGCGTACTCTTCAAAGATCGTTCTAGAGATCCTTCCTACTGATTAATACGTCAACACAAAATATTGGAAATAGGTCTCAATCCATCATAGACCACTTAAACCTGGACGCTGACAGATATGCATGCTTTGGGCAATCATATTAACATTTTTCAATTTATTGGCCACAAATAAAGAAATTTCAAGAGGCATAAGTTTAGAGTGTTGCATCTCAAAATGCCTTTCTTGTAATAATCCGTTCCTTGAGAGTAGCACATTGCAAGCAAGGATGGTAATTTCTTTTTACATTTTTCTATGTCTATGACTTAAAATGCCTAGAAATTACTATATATAAAGGTTCCCATAAATTCCTATAGTTTTCAATTCACATCTTGTTATTACCATTGCATACGCTTTAAGTTGTTAGATTTATACTTGCAATTTCTAGGACGATATTTTCTGTACATTCTGGCGTGTCTATGACTTGAAGGCCTAGAAACTACTATATAAAAAGCTTTTTCTATAGGACAGGTATTTTGTTAGTTTGTGTCTTGCTGTATATCATTTGCATATGCTTTAAGTTGTACGATTGACACTTGCAATTGTTGGGTCAGCTTTTTCTTTTATCTGACAGGGTTCAGAACTGCAATAGAGAATTCGTTTTGATGTTTCTTAAGTTCCATTCCATTTCTAGTTGCAGTGACCTCATCATGTGTAGCTTCCTTTTTGGGCTGTTATGGGAAGTTTTTGTTTTGTTTGCCAAACACAAGTCTCTTCTATATGCACAATACCCTTTGTATTTACGTGTTTGATATACAGGACTGTGAAAGAGATGCTGCAAAGGAAGGGGTAGGACTTTCTCAAGGTACAGACACGGCTGAAAGCTACATGCGTTTATCGTGGGCACTGGTACACTCTCGTCAGCCAGCAGATGTTCAACGGGGAATACTGATGTTAGAAGGTCTCACTTTTTTTACTTAACAAAAATGTGCAATGTGGGCCAAAACACCAAAGTACTAGAACTTGTTGGATATTATCAGAACATCCATAGGTTTTGATCTTGCTGCCTAGGAATACTTGCTAACGAATTGCAAAACGCTAGACCCTAAACTTTTGAAAACCTGGCACTGTTTCTGGTAAATATCAAACAAGTGACAGCTCTACTTTCCTTCGCAATAATATTGGCATACATGTTTCAGTAACAACTGTTCTCATAACTCTCTTTTTTCGTTTGTTTAATGCAGCCTCATTAGCAGCAACATCAGAAAAATCCTTGAAAAGAGAGATACTGTATTTGCTTGCTGTTGGTCATTTTAGAGCTGGAGATGTTCCTCGTGCAAGACGATTGATTAATGAGGCGCTAGAGGTAAGCATAAGCAAACTTTAGAACGGTTGAAAAGAGGCGCTATTGGTAAGCATAAGCTTGTCCTTTATGTTACAAAAATTTAGAAGTTACCTATACATCATTAAGTGAAACTCCAAAAAGTCCTCTAAAAGAGGTCAATGGTTTCCCGAGGAATGCCAGCCATTTATGTTATAGGGAAAATACAACTGAATCAACTTAGATTTCTCCCCCAATGTTTCTTACACTAAAAAAAGAAAGAAATTGAAATAAAGGTTGCACCGGATTTTCACCAAGGAGTAGCACTTCAGAAGATGATTGAGGACAAGATCGCCAAGGGTGAGAGTTTTATTTAGCATTCTTGATGTCCTCCGAGTCATAATTGTTGGTATTCAGTCTCAATATGATTTCTTTTGTTATGTATTCAATGTTTATTTGGCGGATATGGAAGATGGTGTGATCGGTATTAGTATCGCAGCAGCTGCTGTAGGTGTTGTGGCCAGTGGTGTTGCAGCACTAGTCTTGAAAAGGCAGTGAGAAACACAGGTCGAGCTTTACTTTGGTGCACTTTGTGTTGCTTCAATACTTCACCATAGTGCATGAAGAAGTTTCGATGTTTGCTTTCCTTCTTCTTTAACCAATGTGTATTGTATGATGATGATGGCAATAAAAGGTGGACAAAATGTACATGAATGTTAGCTGTCTGTTACAAAGGCACGATGGATGAACAAGTAAATGTGGTCATGATCATATACTGTCTCACAGATTGATCTTCGCCTAAATTTTCTTTGCTTGTTACTTTTGAAACGTTCATGAAAGGTCTAAAACTGTGATAGTGGCAACAAGCCTTTCTAAGCTCATTTGTTTGGCATTAAGATATGCATGGAGCATGTGGTGGCTTTTGTTCTGCTCAAACTAGGTTCGATTCAGCGTTGAACTGACGAGCTTGATGGTTTTTAACTTAAATGGCTTCTTTTAATGGTTCAAAAGGTTTTATGATCAACATACATTCTTTTTTGTTTGATTTTAAAGTTATGTATATATATGCACACATATGTTTTGCATGCTTTATATTTTCCAAAGGTTGAATTTAAGAATGAACCCATCTTTTTTACTGCTAATTATTATTAAAGTTTGTATATGTGAAGAGAGTGAGACGTGTTTATAGTTTGTTATTATAATTTTTTTCATGCTTTAATATAATGATTTCAGTGGTTAAACGGTTATAATGGCTTAATTGGTTTTAACCAGCCTTGCTTTAGCAGTTTAATGAAAGGTCTGATTTTAATCTGCGATCAGATAGTTTTGGTCCAAGTTCAACTTTGCAATAGGTGGTTTCGTTTGCTTGGCTCTAACTGGTTGAAAGGTGTCTAATGGTATGGTTTTGCATTAAACTGAGAAATAACACATGTAAATCGTTGTTGTAAGGGTGCCTATATTAGATGAGACTATTGATCTTGTTCTATGTCTAGAGTTTTGAAGAAGATTAATGACGCTTTCTATTTACAACAATGTCGAATCACACCTCTTTAAGGGAATGGTGCTAAGAATCATTCATGATTGAAGCACAACAAAGAAATAAACAGTCAACGATAATTGAACTTTGAAGGTACGAATCTGAACACACAGTACATGCTTTTGATTTCTTCTTGTTGATGCTCGAGTTGGTTCCCAAATCATTGCCAAAAGCAAGGTCTTCTCACTTGAAGGCTTGTCTCTCTATTGGTGAAAATTTCGAAGTACACAAGATGCACAGATGTAATTGCTGAGCTCAGGCATCACAGTATTCATGAAACCTGCACAAAGAATGGCTTTTCAGTTAGTTGACAAGGGCCGGTTCGATTCAATCATGCGATGTGCAAGTCTCTGGAACAGTTGAAATTGATAGCATTCAAATCAGTGGAAATAGCATCATTCTCTAGTGCATCTAACATGTGTACTTGATCTTAAATGAACTTGATTTTCTGACTGAAGAAAGCAGTTGTCAAGCCTAATACCAAATGGGTAATCTATACATCAGTCATAACAGGAAGTAAAACAATCCAACCCAGTTTTAGTGATGGGCCCGAGAAGAGTCAGCCAATGTAACAGAGATGTCGAAGTTATTGTTGCTGCATTGCTGATTCAACAATATGTGACAAGTTTGGATGCAAGGGCTATCCATACATCTATCCCAGAGGTTGGATCAAACTTTACAGTTGTAGACTTTACTCGGGTAGTAGATCAATCAATGATCTGAGTTCAGAGATGACTCTCAAGACAATCCAAAGATTTGTGGAACAAAATTCTGTCAAAGATCACTAGACCCGGTGGCTAGATTCCTTTCATGTGTTGTAACTCTGTTTCCAGAGCTGATTTCAATGAGACACTTCCATATGATGAAGATCATAGTGATGATGATGATGATGATGATGATCACCATGATCACCATCAATATTCTGTAACTGACCATTTGGATGACAAACACTTGAATCAGTTTCAAAAGTGCATTCCATTCTTGTATTAAAATAATCGAGCTTCAAAAGTCTATTCACTCCATTCTTGTTTTCCATACAAGACAACACCTGTTGTAGGTCACAAATGGATTAGCTTCCTTTGTTCCCTTGAAATCTGGAGGGCGTATCCAAAGTATACAACAATTCCTCTAAGGCAATGAGCATCAAAGATATATATACATATGCAGTGGTTGGTTGGGGTGAAGCTATACTTGTACCATCCAAGATCTGGAAAGAAAAATGATATAAATACCTATATACACATTCCTTTGAATCAAACCAGAAGGGACTTGAAATCATGCCATCGCTCTGCCATCGCTCCCTAGCATATTAAACCATCTACGCAATCCATATGCCTAGCAAGGAGAGTAGTGAGTCCCCGATATATATACACGCACACATAACAAAATGTTAGAAGTTGTCTTGTCCAAATTGAACCCTGGTTTCTCATCTCATGTCTTGTTGTAGGCCTACCCCAAGGAGAGTTAACCATGAATCCATCTTTCCAAAAGCAAAGAAAGTGAAGATGGTTATGTTCCAGTTAATGAAGCATCATCAACATGAGAACCATTAGAAGTGGGAAATAAGTGGCATACCTGAACCTTCAACCGGGTACAGCACTCGAACTGCAGACCATGACATGTCGTAACATGGAAAGAGAACCAGTTTCCCTTATCAGCATGGCATTGAATTTGGACTGGCAGCACTCCAACCGCGACAATGTCATCCAAAGGAATTGTTCCTTGGGGTCTTAAATCTATGAAATTTGAAATGGATAAGCTACATTACTAAACACAATGCCTCAAATTCCACACCAGGATTGGGTAGAACGTATGAGAATGGCAACATTAAGTCTCTGCTAATTACCACTACTTGTAGTTACTAAGCATATTCCATATTCTATATGTACAAAAGTTTAGTTTATAATTAAATATCTAGAGAAATGCTCTAGATCTATCAAATATAATCTTAGTGTAAATTACACCCGCTTTTAAGAAGGTAATCAGCAATGTCCTCGACAAATGTTCCCATTCACATGCTTTCACCTGCTGATAATTTTGAAGCCTCTTATGTTTCATAAAGAAATTTATATTAAGACCTGCAGTAAATAGAAGTAGGAGAAATTTTTTCCAACATTTTTAACCTGTGGCATTGACATAGAAGAAAATTGAAGACCCTTGCAAAACTACGAATCTCTGAAGCCAATCATCGACCTCGGCATCATCCTCTATTGACGAATCATCCATGGGGGACACCCATCGCTGTTGTCAATTTTCCAAAAAGCCAATCCAGAATACAACATTAAACCGTGTATGGCAGTTTGAGGGATTTTACATGTGTTTTACACCATTTAGATCTCAAACGTTTCCGCAAGAAAACGCATACCGTCCGGGTGTAAAGGTACTCTGCTATGAGACAAGTTCGAAGTGTTTCATCAAGGTGATGCACCCTACATACACCAAGCATGTGTCCTAAATAAATAACACTTCGTCTCTATATTATAATCCATCAATTACACGTTCAGAAATCAAGAAAGACATGTGTAATGCTGAAGCAGTTCAAGGATGATTTTGTTCCTCATTGTACACATTCTATGAAGCCATTCATCCACAGACAGGTTAAGTCAGCAGTGTGATGAAAAATAAACACTTATTATTTGGAAGATTTTCAAGTAAGCATAATCAAAAACATACTGAGCATGAAGTGTCGTTTCCCTCTCCTCTGCACTGACTATTTCACCACGTAGTGATTGCACCTCACTTACTAATGAATCGATCTGGATGCAAAGACATGTTTTTTACACACAAACACAAACTTAATGAGAAAAATGAGAAACATGGGAACCAACAATTCATCTGTTCAAAATGAAAATTTGTTGAGTAATGCATTGCATATGGACTCCACTATTTCTGAGACCTGTTCATCTTTCGAAGTGTCAGAACTCCAGGTGATCTTTGGAAAAGAAAACCGCTTTCTTTGGCTAGGAAAAATAAACTCTGCGTTGCTGTTTAGCGAAGAATGCCTAGAATGACTAGAGGGCAGTGTTCCAGAACTGCAACTTGAACTTAACCTTCACAGGGGAAAATCAAGAAAATGATCTTAAAAACAATAAAAACATGTCGTGAAAGAAGTTTAGCATAACCTCAACGTAAACCAAAGCTCGTAATCAAAAGCTATGGATGAAGTCAAGTTAAATACCAGACTTACGTCCATGGAAGATCCATACACTCAATCAGAAAAAACCCCCCCCCTCCCCCCTTCAATCAAAATACCCCATCAATCAATAGTATCTAGCAAACATAGGGATGATAAGTACCTAACAAGTTGGAGGTAAGTATCAGTGTTTTGAAATAAGATCAAAAGCGAGGAAAAAAAACCTGAAAGAGTCTGGAGATGCTGGAGGACTGATTATGTTTGAGCCCATTTTTCTCCTTGCCGCACGAGGAATGGTCCACGTAGAACCATTTGCAGCACACAGTGGATCATGTGCAGATTTCACCCTGCAATTTGAGCCTGAAATCAACTTTTTTCGGGCTGCCTGCACATTATCATTATGCACTGTGAAAGCATGAGAATGGGATGATTAACTTAGCTGATTAGCTATTTCATTACCCGACTTCAAATATACAATAATTTATATGCATAATGTAAAAGCTATATGCAAACAAGTTTATCTTCTAATGACATATCCAGATATGTTACTGTATATTTACCCAGTAGTTTGACTTTCAATTTATCAATTTCAATCTTCTAATACAATAACGCAACTTTCTGGTATAAATCCAGTTATGTCCTTCATAAGCTATCAGTGCTCCATTCTCATGCTTTCATTCATACATATATAAGTGTGTGTATGTGTAGCCACAGCATTACAAAGGACACAACCTGTCCCTGTGCAAACCCTCCAACAACTCCTCTTATTACTAAGGTCAAAGGAGGAAACACTTGACATCCAGAAATTTGAAATTCGCTCTTTTCCTTCTCCTACCTTTAAAAGTAGCCAATCAAAATCGTTCATCCACGCACAAGCAGGATGTGTCCTCACAAGTGTTAGCAGGGTTAAGCCATCTACAGCTTTTGCTTGAAATGATCGCAAACACTCTGCAACAACAGAAAATTACATTGTATATAACCAAACATAGATTTTAACACTGGCTACATAGCATTCTTCGGATGTGTTAGTAGGGTTGAGCCGTCTATGGTGTTTTTGAGATATATAGCTGAACAATGTATCAAACCACCACCTACATAGTATTCGATAGAAATCAATATGTACCTTTAAAGTAAGGGATCCTCAATATGTAGCTATAAACTAAGTAGGTGTACTATGCACATGCCAATAGAATGACACAATTAGGAATCACTTGATGTGGGGCATGGTGATATATCTTTAAAGAGACACCATAAGAATCCTGTTATATCACATGTGCGTTAATCACGGTAAATGTAGAAGTATAAATCCACTAGTATCTTGTGATTGCTATTACATTAGCAATTAAACCCATTTTGGTGTGCTACACGAGAATTGTATCATAAACACTACTTTCCAACACCCATATGTTATCTGATTGGATATTCGCACCTTCATTGTACCCCTTTCATTGATTATTATCAATACAGTAAAATCCGTTGATCTCCATTATATCAATTGTTATAGTAGAATCGATTATGGCAATTTCATTGAAGGCTACAATAGAGGAAATCTGACGATCACATCATTGACCATCCATATCTGAAGAATATAAAATGAAATCATTCCCGTTCCTCTTATTAGATGAATCAAGGATATGGAAGGAAAAAATAGAAAGAAAAAATCTGACCTTGCATTCGATCATTGCCTAATGGAACATTTTCTTGGAGCCAAGCTTTGACACAATCCACAGTCCAATTGAGAACCTGAGACTTGTTGTTCTCTATCGGTTGTACAGATGATCGATCCCACATATGGTCGTCTTCGATCTCTGAGAGCTCCGAAGAGAAGCAATCTTCCGAGTGCGATTGATATTCAGCGTGCAATGGATCGATTATCTCTGAATCCCTACAAGTTTCTCATTTGATTAGGAACTAGGATTCGGATTTCCATGCTAAAGTGCTTTTTTGCATCTGAATACCGGGAAATCACGAGAAAAGCAGAAAAGGCATAGATAAGATAACCTGAAGCTTGAGGAAGAAGAGGACGACATCATCACTATTTCCATGGCGCTCTCAAGAAGATTAAGGAGATAAAGACAAAGATCCTTGACATCTATATGCATACACCTTTCTGCACGTTCTGGTATGGGATCAAACACGCATATGGATAGACATATTGTTTGCGGAAGGATTTAGGGTTGCGAAAGGGGGGAGGCATGGGTGGGAAATCACGGCATCAGAATCAGAAATGGAGGAAAGATCGAGAAATTGAAAATCAGAAATCGAAGGAGACCCAAGACGGTGATGGGGACGCGTGCAGAGAATCATCGCCCGGGGCCATCATGGCACGGGCATCATGGACATGGGCATGGACAGGTGGGCATCATGGGCATGACCATGGGCATGATGGGCATCCATGGTCATGGGCGTGATGGGCAATTGGGCATGACCATGGGCATGATGGGTATCCATGGTCATGGGCATGATGGGCAATTGGGCACGACCATGGACATGGGCATGGGCATGGACATGTGGATGGTCAATTGGGCATGGACATGGACCTATGGATGGTCAATTGAGCATGGACATGGACATGGACATGGACATGGACATGGGCGAATGGGCATCACATGATCAACATGGGCATGGACATGGTCATGGGCAAATGGGCAATCAATGGTCAATTGAGCATGGACATATGGACATGGGACATGGGACATGATGGGATGGTACTGTTGGGCATGGACATGGTCATCGGTAATCGGCAACTAACTGTTCCTCTCCATTGGGGCATATGCTCATGGGCATGGGGCGATCAATTGGCCAATTGGGCATGGGCAATTCATGCAGTGTTTGATGTCCAAGCTACTGCAAAAATCAGTGCCCTCAGAGCTGCTCGAATCCGCCAGATCCAACGCAGATCCACAAGTATATGGAATCGCTTTCTTCGATCGACCCCCTTCTTCTGGATCGAGTCCTTCGAGCTTCTTCCTTTTGTTATACTGGCTCCTCATAAAAAAAACCATTCTTTATTCTTTGACCAAACCTCAATTGACAGTGCTTGTCCAAGGAAAGCACACCATTTTGTGTGCACGAAATTCCGCCCCAAAATCGTTAACGATTGGGCACCTTTCATACGTACAATTTTCGTATTCGTAGCTTTTGCATCAACAAATACAAGTATGATTGCGTAACGTGGTGAAGCAGATCATGGATTTGGCCCTCAAACCATGGACACCATCACATGTATGCTCCGTGGGAAGCACCATTTTCTTCGGAACAAATTCCAAAGCAACAGGTTTTCTGAACTTGTTGACAATGGCTGATGTTCGCTGCGGCAATTCTCGATGCAATCTGCATGATCCTCATCGCCAGTTTTTCCACAATCACAGTTCCTGCATACTTTTTCGAGCTTTGCCAGGTATGCTTTCGGGCCAGCAGTTGCTGCCCTTATTAGTTGCAAATCAGAAGCAGGAACACTCGATGCGAACCAACAACTGCTGATTAGAGTTCCAGCATCTGATTCAGAGTGGATTGTGGAGGATATTCCTTCACTTCCAAGAAGACAAAAGCTCTGATAAAATGTTGTAACTAGTGGTTTCAGGAAACCACCGACAATTCTAAGCAGCGATCGGGGCTATAACTACCTGAGCTTGGACATCTCAACAGTGTTTGAGCTATAGGCTTTACCCTCTTTAACATTCGTCCGAATCCCTTCGGAGAACACGTTTCAAAGCCCCTGCATTTGAATCGGACTAGCAATCTCCAACTATTGTGAGGCAGAAGGATACCAACATTTCCGAAAGCTTTAGACGAAAAATTCGGTTGTGGTAAAGATATCAAAGCATATTCTGATGAAAATCAGGCATACTGATGTTCAGAAAAGAAGTATGCATACCCAAAATGCTGCTCACTTCTGTGATCTCAGGATTCTGGGAAGTTGAAATGCTTAGCCTTGATGCCGGTCAATGGAGATAAAGCTCTCTGTGAAGCAGCACAGGAAAGGATCCATTGCCCTGAGCCATACAAGGGTCAGATAGGTACCACCATTTCTGAAAGCTCTAGACGACATTCGGTTGTGATAACGATTTCAAAGCATATTCCCATGAAGATCACACTCAAGGATATGTGCATACCCAAATGCTGCTCATTTCTGTGTGACCTCAGGATTCTGGGAAGTTGAAATGCCAAGCTTTGATGCCGGTTAATGGAGACAAAGATATCTCCACAAAGCAGCACAGGAAAGGAGCCATTGCCCTGAGTCATATGCAAAATCATAAAATTGGGTTCTGCAAATAAGAAAACAGCCACTTCGAACCTTTGTGCGGCAATCGCAGAAATCGACAACCAAAACCATTGCACTGATCAAACCAGATATTGTCTCGTTGCCGTCTCGGTGATACCTTGAGAAAAAAACCTTGAGAAAAAACAAGATAATAGATTAGAATGAAAGGATGGATGAAATTTTACATGTAATTGAAAAGAGAAAGCTGAAATCACTCAGGTGGCAGGCATATGCTTTGACACTGTTCGAAGGCTGCTATGGAACATAGCGGGGGATATATATATATGAATTTATATGGTACAAGACAGAAAAAGAGAGAGCTTGGCATGGCACCGCCGACACTTCCGAGAAATGCCTGATCATCTGTGGGCAGGATTCGATGCAGCAGAAGGTTTTTTTGGGGGGGGATTTTGTGTGTGATCTTCAGAAAGGTGAGGTTTCCATGGTGAACCAACTGTGTGCTGGTAGTAGTGAGTGGCTTCGATCAATCACCCACCGTCCTGACCAGGCCGAAGTCCTCGAGACTTTTTTGGTTTGTGCACAACATACCAGCAGCGAACAAGAGCTAGCTGAATGAGAGTTCATCGCAGAAAACAAACATCGGCAGCTCATGAATCGCCTCTGTTTTCATGCTTTTCTTCTTCTTCTCCTTCCTTTTCTTCGCTTTAGATGTGGTCCGGAGCCTCTTCCAAATAGGCACCATAGTCAGGGTCCTGAGGCTTCGGGACCTTCACAAAACGGCCCTCGGCCATGCCATTGCCGCTGCCAGGCATCATAGGCGCACCTTCCCGCAGCTTATTGACTCCACGCAAGGCATTCTTTGCGAAACGGGCAGCATACATGGTCGAGACCAAGCTAGCGTTTGCTGCCGCATCCATCGCTTCCATATCCTCCTCATCATCAACATCAACAGCATCATCATCATCACCACCATAGCCATACATCTCGGCAAGGGCCTTCCTCTTCTTGTATCGGCGCCAAGCGGCTTGTATGAAGCTGGCAGCCCACGAGCGCCAGGGGTGCGAGTAGAACCGGAACATCTGGTGAAGCTTCTTGCTATGCAGGAGGCGGAACTGCTTAGCCACCGACTTGAGGTCCTCAGCTGTCAGTGCGAACGCCTCGACCTCTCCTTCGGCTTCGATGGTTCGGTTCGATGTGGGCAGGTTCACGCTCTGCTTGGGGTCCAGAGCCCACGACACGAGCTCCTCGCCGCAGAACTCGCCCTTCCCTACCTTGATCTGGTTGTAGTAGCCCAACCTGCCTCCATCGGTCGATACACTGTTTAGGACACCACGCACCACGAACAGCATTTCGCTCACCGGATCGCCCTCCCTCATGATCACCGTCGACTTTGTGCACAGCACCGGCCTCAGCCGCTCGCAGATCGCATCCCGCAGCTTTGCATCCATCCCCTCGAACAATGGGACCTTTGAAGAAAAAACATAGAAATCGCTCGTGCTCCCATTATCCAAACATAAAGACTGTCATAACCACATTTTTATGCCTGGTAATGACCGATGGCACCTCCCTGGTTTTGGAGACCTTCCCGCCTTCGAAAAACTTCAAGCAATCCAAATCACAGGATCCAATGCTCTTTGATATCTAAACTCTTTCAGAACTTCTATCTATCTGTTTATGTCAACTATCTAGCACAAATCCCAATCGCTCTGTGTTCCGACTATCCAAACACAAAGACTGTCAAAACCACATTTTATGCCTGGTAATGACCAATGGCAGCACCTCCCTGGTTTTGTATATATCTTCCCGTCTTTGAAAAACTTCAAACAATCTAAATCACAGGATCCAATGCTCTTTGCTATCTAGATAACTGTTCACCTATTTCAGTGATAAGCACCAGTGACAATGGAATAGCAGCCTCGTAAAGAATTAGAAATTAGACTCTTTCAGAACTTCTACATCTATTTATGTCAACTATCTAGCACAGGGTCGGTCAAAACCATTGAAAAGCGAAACAGTGACCAAAGACCCTTCCCTTGTTTCGGAGTTCTTTATGTTTTCTTTACACTATGGACAAATGGATATACACCAAATTATTGTGTTTTTTTTGTCTCCTGGGTCATGTTGGCCTTGAAAGTACGTTAATATACCGTTCTTCTCTCTCTCTCTCTCTCTCTCTCTCTCTCTCTCTCTCTCTCTCTCTCTCTCTCTCTCTCTCTCTCTCTCTCT
>JBBBWG010011780.1:0-20305 GCA_037176905.1 Azolla pinnata
CATCTTGGACCCATTTAACACATACGACATGTATTGTTTGGCAAAACAAACTTGCTCGACATCTCTCTATATGGATGTTGCGTGAAAAACAAAAAGGTCTTATAACGTGGGCTCATTATTATCACATATCATCGCTTGCCTTAATACAGTACAGGTTGGAAAATGGCCTACAAATTTTAGTATATATCTCTTCACATTAAGACAATAAGATGAATGCCACCTCTTTGGCATCACAAAGCTTTGTGGAGTTTGATAGAAAAGGTTGCGCGCTAAACTAGCTCACTTCGCACATCATTAATCACGTGGAGATCAAATCTGTTGAAGCCGAGGCTTATGATGCTTTGGATATTTCCACAATAATTCCTCAAATCTTTTCCAGCTATTGATTCGATGGTGGAAGAGAGGTGGAAGAGGGCTTATTGCCAAGAGGAAAGAAAACACTTCCAACTTACCATAATGAGCTTTGCAAAAGGGGCATAGATAGGCTTTTCCCAGATCATCCTGATCTTCTTCATCACCCCGACTTCTATGAAAAGAAATGCTAATGCAATTCTTGCTGATGGCCTTTTTTTTAACAAATTTTTTGGCATTTCCAAAATCGTCAAAACAAGGATAGCAAATGTTCTCTAGAGATGGTCCACAATCCAACTCTATTCCTCATTTTATTCTGCGCGCATTTAGTTATTGGAAGGTAGTTGATCAACAAATAAATACAAAGTGTGAGGAATGGTAGTCTGTACAGCAAATCAATGGGCTACTACAGCCTTTTTGATTTACACATATGTACTTAAAAAAAAAAAGAGATCTAACCACAGAAAAATCGATCTTATCTGGGTTAACAGACAAAGACCTGTTTTTTTTCGTTCACGTCCAAATGTCTGAAGTGCAATCTCCACCAGGATACCGAACCTCGTGAGCTAATGCAGGCCCATCTGGCTCTTTCCCAAAGTCCACAAAGAACTCCTCATTGAGAGAAAGACCCCCTTTTGAACTAGTATCACAATCGATAAGCAATAAATGGGATCCTTGCTTGACTAGCTCAGGGTAGAACTGCTTATCCCATGCGCTGAACAGTGAATTGGTCACATACAGCCTTTTCCCATCGAGGCTGAGCTGAATCATTTGCGGACCTCCTCGTAAGCGTGACTCGCCCTGAGAAATCACAAATCAAAAAACATAGCGAGAAACTATTCGTTACACATTTGCAGAAGGTTCGATCAGTTTCAAGATCCGTTTGGATGAGATGTTTTTGCATGCCAGCTCCACAAAAGGTTTGCATACACCTTAATTTACCGATGCTTGGCTTAGGATAAATTTGTTTAGCACTATAAGCTTACAAAATGTTTTACCTCAGATATTTGGCCATTGTAATTTTACAAATATTTCTCTTCACATACTTAAAAGCATTGGTTTGGGATAAAATTTTCAGGCATTGAATTATATACTTAAAATCATGGAAAGCTTGAGATTCTTGAGCATTGGAAGCTTAAAAACAGTTTGGTTTCTCTATAGTAACAGTAATCATGCAAAGATTGGTTAGGCATTAGATTTAGAGCGTTGTAGACTTAAAATTTTGATTTCGTTATCGACATTTATCATGAATTTCTTTATCTGTACATACAGTAAATTGTCAGAAACTTCATTTGGGATGAGATTCTTGAGTATTGAAAGCTTCAGAAGTGACTTTTTTATCTACACATACCTTAATCTTTGGAAGCTTGGTTTGGGACACAGTTCCATCTTCTTCTACCTTGAAAACATTGCTACCTTCATAGACCACCCCGCCAACCCAGATTTGCCCAGTTAGCACTGGCTTCGCAGGGTCTTCTATATTGTATTGGCGGATGTCTCCTTGGAGCCAGTTCGCAAAATAGAGGAAACGATCATCAAGAGAGATGAGGAAGTCAGTGATGAGGCCTGGAAGCTCTGGCAGAACCCAGTTCTTCACCTTCAAAGGTGGAACACTCACAACAACCTATATTATATGCCATTTGGAAGGAAAACATATCTTGCCATCAAAACGCTTGGTACAAGGAAAAAGTTGTTATCAGTTTGAATCACTTTCATATAGATATATAAAACCCTTCCCTTCTACCACCTCGACTGAACATCAAACCAATCTCTTGATTAGAGAAGTTCTAAGCTGCAAAAATAAATCTATGAGAGTATTTGCATTCCAATCTTTCACCCAAATACCTCGTGATCCCACGTATCATCTGCCGTCTTGAAGAAACGCACTACAGTGCTGCTCAAAGCACAGGCCACGAAGCCAATCGCCTTGTCTGGGTGATGTAGAAACCTCACCTGCATATAAACCCAACTCATTCCCTTCATCAAGTCCAAAACATAAGCCTGATCTCTATATTATCCAAGTTACTGGCAAGAGAAGTATCACCATAGTTGGTCAACGTATAATATTTAAGAATAAAACACCACTCGAAAGTACTTATCACATTCTTTATTTTTTAGAGCTTCAGTTCGAAAATGTACCACACATTCTGCATATTTACAGGTGTGTACACAATGAACAAAATATTTTCTAAGACACAATTCTGCTGAAATTTAGTGATCTCTTTAGTTAAGCAAATTTTCTGGCATGATTCCTTCAAAATATGAGTATATCAAATGCTACTTGTATGAACTACAGAGAATAATTATCCAACATCAACAAATTGGTTGTTAAAGTGCAAACAAGTATGATTAGTAATTAACGAGGTTGAAGCATTTGATCATGAGAATATGTCTTAGGTATTTAAAAAATAACATAATACTTTGCAAGTATGCATACATAATATGTGCAATACATGTCCAAGTACTTTACAATGCAGGAATTACTTGGGTGTAGCACTTATACACAAGTTAATGGCATGATCAGTATTCATATTTAGGCCCTAAACACATGCACCTACACAAAGATAACTAAAGAAACACCTCTAATGGTATCAAACCCGTGGTTCCGAGATCCAAGGTCTGTTTCAATGCACCGCCTGGCCAATCATACACAAACAGATGGCGCCCATACAAGCCATCAGAAACATGCTGAGGATTAAACCCTTTTGTGAAAGCTGAAGGTGCTCCCCATGAAGAGCTAATCATGGTCTTATGCCGGGGTTGATACCAAAAATCATAGCCAAAACTAGGGCTATGTCCTGGTTTCTCCCATCTGAAACATTTCAAAGGATGAAACAATGAGAATATGAACAATAAGACCACTATTAGCTATTTTAATAGCCACACTTAAATCGAGTATTTTATTCTACAAACCAGTATATATAGAAATGTTTGTCATATTTAGCTAGCAGTTTTTCTTTGAAGTTATCAAACATAATCGTATGACTTCCATCCATTACACACGTTTTTGAAGTTAAAATACAATTGTGTAAAACAAACTACAGTGTTTACAATTCTCATCATTTTACATCGATAAGTACATGACCCTAATCACTGTCGTACTCTGATTACACTACTCTTGCTCGCTATTCACACAAGTATTTGACTGACTTTTCTTGTGATTTTTCCATTGAGTGAATACAAAACTCTGTTACCAACTTGTTGCATACTGAGCCACTCAGCAAATCAACTATAATGCAATTTGAGTAGTTTTCAATTTACCATGATTCATCATTGATGAATATCTCACCTCCCAAGAACTTCAAAGTTAGAATCCAAAAGAAGAAAACCTGCCCCTTCAGCATTGCCATCCTTGTCACCAAGGCATGATATCATGATGTTGCCATCCGCTAAGCAATGTGATGTGTGAGGAAATGCCATCCCTGTCTTTGATATTATATCCTGGGCCTCTATGACCTTATGCAACGATGGTTTCCTTGGATCAGTGGCCGTATCAACAACATAAACCCTGGTGGAACTGCAACCATAGAGAACAATAGGATCACCTTTTGGTGGATTACACAACTTATACATACATCAAAGAGGTATATTACTTTGATTGAATCTCACAACTTAGAAATCCATCAAATATGCATACATATGGATCATTACAGGTACATACTAGCACATAGACACGTCATTACATACAAAAGCCTGTATACATCCATCCATGTGTGCACCCATAAAAGAAACATATACACACCTACATACATATAAATGTAGCCATACATATGGGCGAAGCCTAGGAGTACATACACTATACGTATGTATGAGTACATAAATACATACAAATATCGATACACACAGGCTATACTTCAACTCAACCAGCTCGTTTACAGATAGATATGTGTCTATACATATATACCATATCTACTTATGCTTGTTTGTGTATACACCGTTGTTTGTACAAGAGAGAACGATGAATACGATGCTAAAACTTACACGAGGGAAGGGAGAATGAGGAAACGCCGCGTGGTGGACGGGTCCTCATAGCAAGAGCTGCAAGCATTCCACCCGGTATGATGCAATTCATCTTCTAAATACTTGACCGGGAGCCGATGGATAACCTGCGAGAAAGTAGGCGAAGCAGGATCCACATCTACAGTGGCCAAGTAATCGGGCTTGCCTTTCCCAGTGCCTAAACGGTCAAAACCACCATGGAGAAGACAGTAAACGACATGAGTATGCATACATATACGTGTTTCTTCATACCTGCATGATTCAAGAGCTATGTACATGTCTAGGTCTAGGAAAATGCACATGTATTGTTTTCTTGTACAGACAAAGCTGAAGTTAGGTTAGGTTTGAGAGTTTCACCGGTGTAAACAGCTGTGACATATATGATCTCCTCACGAGGCCCAGACATGGCGTCCAAGGGGGTAGCATAGCCAGGGCCATGAAGGCAGCAGGAGGAGGCAGAGGACAGCGGTTGCTCTTCTACTAAAGCCATCAGAAAAAACCCAGCAGGGCAAAAAAAACCCAACAGCAGAAATGGCTCACAAATCTCTCTTTTTTTCTCTCTGCCTGCAAAGACCCCTTCCGATTCAGCTCTTCATGGGAGATTCAGCTCTTCATGGGAATCACCAACTCCTTCCTGCCTCTCCTCCGTCTCTGCCTCTCTATGTATTGGGCGAATTCCTGTTGCCTGTGCAGGGAGGGCCAAGGGGGATGCACCTGCTTTATCCTCTCGGTTGGTCCCATGCCAATTTCTGCTTCCTCTTCCTCTTCCTCTTCTTCTTCTTCTTCTTCTTCTTCTTCTTCTTCTTTCTTCTTTCTTCCTTCCTTCTTCACCATCCACATACATACACATGATGTAAGACACACACACACATGCATGTATGCATGCGTGGAGGCATGTATATGCCCATACATGTCTTGTATGGGGTTTGATCTTGATTCTTATGCCCCCATGTATGCATGCATGCATACAATGCATGCATGCCGATGCGAATACATGCATCGAGAGATCCTGGGTTGTGGGTCACAAGTTCCGAAACATTCGCCATATGGGGTTTGATCTTGATTCTTATGCCCCCATGTATGCATGCATGCATACAATGCATGCATGCCGATGCGAATACATGCATCGAGAGATCCTGGGTTGTGGGTCACAAGTTCTGAAACATTCGCCAACTGCCGAATCGGAGCTGTTCGAAAGGCGTGAGGCCCGAAATCGACCCGCACCTGCCTGCCTGCTGCTACCAGCTTTCGCCCAATCGGAAAGATTCCTGCTGACCAGCTTCGGATCGCGACCTGGTGTGGGTCTCACTGCAGCTGAAACAATAGAAAGTGGAGAAGCCATGTCTCGCTGCACCTGAAACGATAGAAAAGCGAAGAAGCCATGTCACGCACCCACGCGTGATGAACCCTTCCCCGATCAAAACCGTGGCATCTGAGTGACTGACGTAACCTTATCTTCTCGACGAACACGTTTTTTTTTTAACATCTTTGGCTTGTCTTTCCGGCACCTTTCAAGTCCTTAACCCACTTTTAGCAAGTGGTGTCTACAAGCCCACTTTGCTAGTGCCTCGACACTGTCACAAAAGCAAGACAGCTCTCGGCTAATGACAACCCAAAGACTTTAAATTGCTTGTTGAATCGGCAAGTGGAGAGTATCGGAGGGCAAAAAGCACTGTACATGAGACCACACCAACATCTGAGGCAAACTAAACTCATCATCTGACGCTAGTTGATGCAATTGAAGACCAAGCTTGATACTCTTGTGACATATCACCATGCGGGCGAGTCAGTTGAATTTGGGTGATTAACATTTCGAGCATCGTGGAAACATCTGTTGTAAGGTACAATGAGGGCACCCAAATTCGATCGATTTGCCCCCATTTACTTAGTACATACAAGCTCCAGCACAGTGCTGAATACAGCTCTTACGACGACAATCTGTTTGGATGATGGTGACCATTATGATCTTGAACCTGCAGTCAAGAGGTTCTGAGATTGCTTGCCTCAAACAAACTCAATTCTACTATTGACAAATTGCAGCCTTTGATGTTGACCTAGAGCTCATCTGAGCATAGAAGCAGCTCATTTTCTACCATTTGGAACTGCCATTCCTTTTGACTGCAAGGTCCACTTGCAGTAGTCTGCTCTGATTCAGACACCATCAGTCCATATTCTAGATCATTTCCAATAATCCAGTCCATTAAGCTGCTTGTATCCAATACATCATGATCACCAGTGCAGTTATGTGCTGTTACTTCCTTACAGCATTCACTAACAAATCAATCCATCAACATGTTTTTTCTAGAACCGCCCACAAGACAATCTATGTTTATATTTATGCAGGATCTTCTGAAACCTTTTGGGACATATAAAACTGAGGATAAATTTACTTCCCACAAAAGAATCAATTCAAATGACAAAACTCCCCGTATTGTAAGAACTGACACATGAGAGACTAGTGTGAGCTTTCAAAGAATTAGAATACATGCTGGGACGTGTAAGGTGTACACAAATGGTGCTATAATCACAATATTGAGCCAAAGAAGGAAGGAAGATTGACAATAGTTGATAAGGTACCTAGAGTACAGGCAAAATTTCGCTACTGCTGTTGCTACCGAGATCGTAAGATGAAGCAGGTTTCCCATCCTCTCTAGTGAGACACAAACAGTCGGGTGAAGGATACGTATAAATCGAGGCACTGGGCTTGCGAAGCTCGTGTCCTTTTGAATCACTATGCCGCCGCATGGCTTGCATTTGCTTCGAAAAGGTTTCCCACCTGGGCACAAAGTGTCAGAGGAACATCATTTGTTCATTCATACCTTCTTCAATGAAATGAATCTCAGATCAAAACTTAGGTAGCTCCTTACCCAATGTTGGGGGTGTCCAATAATACAGCCAACTTTCTTTTGTCAGGTTTGATGGTTTTTGAATGACCATCGTTGAGAAACCGCCGATGCCCGATCAAAAATTGAGGGAAATTACCGCCTTGTGTGGTTACAAATACTTCACTATGAAGGCATACAGTGTAATCCAATGCGGCTAAACGCGACGAGTATTTCTGCATCCAAAAGCAGACGAATTTATGATGAATCGGCAAACCTGAGAGACATTATTGGTTATACGAAAAACATTCGAAGGTGTAGTTTCTTGTGCTACACTTTTTTACCTTGTACTCCCATTTGAATATCTTTAAGTATTTTATTTAGAAGAGGTTATAAAAAATTATCTTCATCTCTGTGGTTGTCAATCTTGAGCACCACCAGAGTTCATGAAATACTACTGCTCTACCAATACTTTTCTTCATTTAAGTTACTACTCCACACCCACCCTCCATTAGACTAGCCTACAAAGCATGATCTATAACAGGAGCATGAATCTTTCATCATTCAATGGGAAAACTCACAAAATAGCTGTTTATTTTTTTCTTAATGAGTCCAGTCTAATACAATATCCTCTGTTCACCCACAAATTCATGCAGGCAATCTAATAAGTAAGACTTTTTTCATATACCTTATGGAGCCATACAAACAGGCTTCTGCATGATCCTACCCTCCAGCCACCCACACAATAGTAAGCTTTCCAGATGTCAAGCTCTACCCACCATAAATTACCCTATTTAGTTTTTCCTAATGAGCTCCAGTCCCATACGAAATCCGTTCGCCCACAAATTCATGCAGGCAATCTAATAAGTAAACCTTTTTTCATACACCTAACTATCTACATGACCCAGTCCCTCTGTAAAGTTCCGTCTTGCAACCTTCCAGCACTTTAATCAGGCTCTCACAGCATGTTGAGCAAGGTCGAACCCCCTTGAAAATTCCAGGCCAAATGTCATGTATAAAATGGGAACCATAGAAACTTACTAAGGAATTTAACTATAATATCTTCCTGATACTAGCAGAAAATTACAGCATTCACGTTGTGGTGAAGTTAGTGAGTGAAGACGTCTATAGAGAAATTGCTGTTTCTCGATCATCTCTAAGAACAGATTCACTCTTAGTTCAAGAAATGTAGTTACTAAGGAAATCAACCCTCTTAAATTGTTAACGAGATGAGCTGAACAAGCTGATAAATCACTGTAGATCACTGCAACCTTATCTACTGGTGGTTTCATGAACAGGCTTGGTTACTTTCTATTGGATTAGAAAGTCAACCCTATTTTTGACACTGGGTATGATCAGTAGAATACGTCCTTTAGAAGTTTATCACACCTTGTCTGATCAACACAAGGTAAGAGTGAAGTAAAGCACTCATATTTTAAACTAGAAAGTACCTTGCTTAAAATTAAAACGATGGCAATAAACGAAGTGAAAACCAATCATTGTTATGGAAAAATATTTATGAGAAGCAGAGTGTCTGCAAAATCATAAAATGGGGCAGATACCATGTTTTGGGTTGCATCAGAAGATAAAGTAGAAGTTGCATCCCTCAGTTAGACATAGATATTCTAAAGCTCTACTTAACAAAACGGTCCACTACAGAAACCTTTATTTGTAAGTACCAACATCTTTTCCAAGTAATTTACTAAGGATGCAATTGAACTCCGAGAAATCTCCTCCTTAGCAGGTGGCACAACACCACAAAACTGCATCTATTGGAACAAATATTTCAATAAACAGTAGACAAGGGCAACTTCTTAGCATCTTAAAACTGGGATCCTAAATGGACATTACGAGCAGATTTCCTGATTGTCCGTGTATTCCTTTTTCTCTGTTTTAAACCTTGGATAGCAGTTAGACATAGATATTCTGAAGTCTACTTAACAAATTGGTCACTACAGCAACCAGTATTCATAAGTTTCAACATCTTTTCCAAGCAGTTTACTGAGGATACAACACTACAAACCAGCATTCATTGGAAAAAAATATTCCGATATACACTAGACAAGGGTATTGTCTTAGATTACCATCAGATTTCCTGACTATCACTATAGCAGTAGATATGATATCCCTACAGATGAATTATCAAAGAAATCCTGATTAGCTGGTCTGAGAGAGATCCTGATTGGCTTGCTAGGCCTTGATCAATGTATAAGATAGGATAGATATATATAGCTTACTGGTAAATTATGAAAGATGGAAGGAAATCTCACCTTGAATGGTTCAAGCTCTTCATGTGACAACAATGTCTCCTTCGTCTGAAGGAATGGAAACATCTGGCGTAGAGGAATCATATATTTCTCTGCCTTAAAGATCTTTCCAGCTGCCAAAAATATGGGGGTATCATTTTGGAAGCCCATTCCCCTTAGCATCATTCCAACCTGTACAGCAGAGAGATCAGTACATAGTTCCAATCAATTCATGTGAATGTCTCCATTACATAGAAGTTCAGTAACCCACTTCTAACGGTGTTAATGGACACTTCCCATCCATTCTGATAGCACCAGGCCTAATCACTCGACCTGGCTTTTTAAATTTTCCCCTCCATCCTCTCTCCCTTGCAGCATCCAATTCTCGTTTCTCTTCCTCACCACCATCATAAATACAGCAGGAAAATGCAACCATATCCTGAAGAGACTAAAAGATTCAGTATTCAAACATTTGACTAGATCATACATTAGCGATCCAAAAAGTACTTAATAGATTGGGAACCTCTTCAAATCGTAGATGTACAGAAACATATTTTCCCCCAGTACCGCTGCTATGATGCTTCATGAGATCAACTAGTTTCTCTCCAACAATTGCAATTGGTTGTGCAAATCTTAGAGCCTGAAAGTTCGCCAAGCATCTGAGCTGTTGTGTCTTAGGAGGGACCTTGTCATAAGATAATCGATTTGCAAATGGAGAAATACGGATGACCCTGATCAAGCATAACTCAAATTTTGATATAAAATTTTGAATGATTTCACAGAAAGAAAATTATATTGACGTCTTTTAAGATTAAGAAGCCGAATATGACTTAAAAGAACAAAACAAGAAAATCTTTGTAAAAACAAGTGTCATTCTCAGATTAAAAGTGTTTGCAACAACATTCCATGCTTTTATTTAACTCCATTAAAAGATCATTTAGAAGATGAGGACTCCAAATTCTTAAATGTGAGAATACTTCCCTTCCATAGTTCAACTACAAGAACTGTAAACTCAAAACTGGGAACCACTAATGCTAAAAGACATATTTAGTAGCAGAATATCTACTTGGAAGAGAGAGAAATTACACTAAAAGACGGTCGGTAAATCTCAATTATGAATTACAGTCTCCCTAGAGGCCTTGATAAGTAATCTAATCACACAACCCAAAAGCATTGTTGGCATCTGACGCCTCACGTCAATCTAATACAAGTTCTTTACTTAGTTCAAAATATCTTAACGGAGAAATGCTGTGCATCTAAAAAAATTTAGATGTCCATAAACCTCCTGCACTCTAGGGAAAAACTATAAAAACTCCAGTACACATATCCGATTGATACCACAACAACGCACTTGAACATGACGTCCGGGAGGAGGTTTGGTTTGGCAAACCAGCCCTGTATGATTATATGTACATCTTTGGTGTTGAAATCCATACTAGACAGGAGCTAACGTCGTACACTTCATAGTCCATCGATGGAATATTTCTTGGATATGGTGAGGAAGGTAAGTAATATAGACACTAGAAATCTACTGATGACCACATTTATACCATTGTAGTGGTAGACGGTTGTTGTAGAGTCTCCTAGGTTTCACAATTACTTAGTTCCTTATTAGAAAGAATTTGGTTGGCACCTCTGTGCAACTCCCTAAATAAATTCTAATCTTACATTGTGATGCCGAGAGAACCATATGTTTTGCAAGTTAATCACATTAAAAATCTTGAAACTGCACAAGCCATGTGGGAATCATTGAAGGAGTAACACCAAATATCTAGGAGAACAATTGAGATTTTCTCTTTCTCATCATACAAGTAACTATCAGCAAATATATTAACATGATACCATGGTATATATCTCACACAATTGTAGAAAGAACAGGCAGAATTTTACCCCAGTTTTCTAAGCCGTGGAAGCACTGTTGCAAGATAATAGCTTGCAGGTGCCCAAGCTTTTACCCTGAAATTATAAACAAGGCTAATATTGTTTCCAATGGTCTCCATTATGTAGTCCGGTAGCTCGCTAACTACGCGTACATGGTCTGCAAGGGAGTTTATGAAATAGCTTTCATCATAGATATCTCCAAATGAGCTGAAATATAGATAGGATCATAGCTTAGGACTAAATGTCAATTAGAGATAATGACTTCTGAGACACTCCCATGAAAATGTAAGTCACCTTGGGTCCTGCCAAACGCTATTTAAATGAAATTGCGGGATAACAAGAGTGGCATTCAGCAGGCCAGCAAGTGCAACAGCATTACAAATCTGCAATTTTAACCTTTTGTTGAAGAAATGTGCTTCATTGAAAAGCCACACATCCAGCATTTTGTAATGACAGTCACACATACCGATGATCTTTGCTGGTTCAAGCCGCCATTTGCTTCAATAATGAGAAAACCATTAGACTCCTGTAGACCTGATAAGACAAAAGTTTTTGTTAAACCCACGTTTGATGGGTAATATCCACAATTAATTTCACGTGAGAACAGCTGCTGGATAGTGGCTGGCTAGTATGAATGTGATTAACTGGCAATATTACTACGATGTTAAGAAAAACAATGATGTATTCACCTGAATGGTAAGTACGATACTCACACCTATATTTCTACCCTCATACTCATTGGACTGCAGCATTTATAATTGGCAAAAACACAGGATCTGGGAGGCCTTAATTTGAACCAAATTAATGGTGACGTCATCTTCAAGTAGTCCACTCTATGAAACACTAAGCATCTTTAATCAGTGTTTTCCATCATCCTATGGACAGAGTTGAGATCCAAATACTTTTAATCAGGCGTATTGACATAACATTGAAACGTCAACTCCAAAGAAAAAGGAAGATATAAATACACCCTCCATTTATTACAAAGAATGGCACGACAAAAAAACTACAGAAGAAACCTCAAAATGGTAGAGAAGTAGGCCACATTTTTTAAAATTGTAAAGACAGTGAGATTGCAATTCATTTATGGGGCGTTCACAGTTCTTGACAAGATCTCTCTTTAAGAAAACTTTCTCTGATGGTAAAATTGTCCTAAACTGGTAACTTGATTCAAGTTTTCATTGTCTCATCAAGCTCCTGGCTTGCTTCCAGGTGAACTGTGGACTTTAGAAGCCAACGGTAATCTGAAACGTTGGCCCATTATCAAACTGGCCCCAACATGTTAACATGAAGCCATATAAGCTAGCATTTCACAGGAGACTAAGTTAATACTCATATATTTAATAAAAATATCAAATTTGATACAACAACGCAGTGTGATTTTAAAATAGTACCACACATTAGCAGATATCAGCACAATGTCTGAACAGAAACTAGCAAAAGTTCACAGAATGTACAACTGATTCCTTGTCATGATTACAGCACACTTGAGTGTAGCAATTGTTATTTCATCATGCAGCATGAGTACTTATTTTTGGCCTATCTCTCCATAGGACATTCCTTTTGAGAGTTTGAAATACCTCTTAATGTCTTTGTGTGGTTTATGCAAGGCTTCCAGATTTCTTCATCTTTCTGATGCTGCCATGCTGCCATAACCTGTACAATATATCCGCATGATAAGACACTATTAGATATTACGAAATTCCTGAGAACTATCAACGTAAACACAGCCAAATTTTATTAAATATCAGATTGTTGACTATGGAGCAGAGCATATGGTTCTAAGCGTGTACTGAAGTACAGTTCTTTTGAACACTTCATGTTCCTCAGATGCAAGGATTGAATATCAATAGAAATTCTATTCTAGACATCATACAATGACTGGCACTTGAGGGAAATATTTGAAATGGGAAATATTTGAAATTTATCATGTTTTGTGTGAGAATTTCAAAACAGAAAGCTTTATAAGTTGCGCTTCATTCTAGAGGGTAGACTTCCAACATTGTCAACGTATTAGTTCAAGATGTTCCTTTAGTCGGCTGCTTTGGAATTAAACAGCAAAGCATTGAATAGACCAGGAAATATCAAGAGAATCCCCTGAAAGTGTCGCAGCATTCTTTGATGTTCAACATTTCAAGGGCGTCCGTTTGCATCACAGACATGTAAGGACATTTTCATATCACAGAAAGGAATAGGATTGCATCATGGAAAATCGACATTGACAGAAATATTTTTTAACATTCCCAGAATCCAGAAGCCCGTGGGACGCACAATAGATGCCTATGCAACAATTCACCCAAACGTACATGCATTCATGTTCATACACTCCAGTTTTACTTTTAAGTTCATCTGAAGGATAGGCATGTCATCTCTACTCATGGCAATTGTGCGAAGGTGCATGTATTCATGTTTGTACACTCCAGTTTTACAGTAGTACATAGCATTCGAGTGCTGATGGGTAATTCTGTCACAATGTGCATTCAAGTGGACATTACCGCACAAATGCGTGCACGTCCACAGATACCTAGATGCTTTAAACCTGTGCTAATGTGCATCGCAGGCACATTGGCACATAGCATTTGGAAAGTAATGTACATTTTTCGTGCACATTACTGCACCAAACGCACACCACATGCATTGTACGTGCATTTGTTTGCTTTGCTCAAAAGGGTTGGAAGGTAAGAGGCAATGACGACTTACCCCGTAGGATCCATTGGCCTTCTCCATGGCAGGCCAGAGGCGAGCGAAGAGCTTGGGGCTGCTGTAGATGGAGCCAGCAGGGGGGTGCTCCGAAGCCTTTGCGACGTGAACTGTGCCGGTCTGGGGCAAGGGAGGAGGATAGGGAAGCTCAAACGAGAAGGTACCCATGTAGAGGAGCATACCAGATATGTAGATGAGGGGGGCAAGGAGGAAGAAGCCGTGGCGCCTCAGGATAAGGGAGACAAAGAGGCAGGCGAGCCGTTGCAAGAGGGTGCGCGGATTGGCAGAGATGGAAGGGGAAGCTCGTACATCCAGAGCGAGAGGCAACATCGTTCTGCATCCTCCTCCTCCCACACTCCTTGCCCGCCCATACCGTAGCCTTGGTGATGATATAAGATGCTGGGTGGGAGACTCTGGAGGCGATGACGCTGACAGCGATTGATGGTGAAGTCCCAACGTTGTTGTTGATGCTGCAGCTGCCCCTGCCGCTGCCCCCGACGATGAAGACGATCGCGCTGATGGTGATGGTGATGGTGATTGTGATGGTGCTGACGGCGACGCTGATGACGGTGATGGAGATTGTGATGGTGCTGATGATGATGGTAGTCTTGTATATGCGTGCATCGGGCTTGGCCCCGATGATTGCGACGATGGCGACGCTGCTGCTTTAGCAGCATCAGTGGAGAATTAGGGTTTGGTTTAGGGATTCCCCATGGCTGCCCCGACTGGAGCTCCCACCCTTCTTCTCCTTCCTTCCTTCCTTCTTCTTCTTCTTCTTCTCCTTGTTCTCCTTCCTTCTTCTTGAATGTTCTTCGTCTCCTCCTTCCTTCTTCTTTGAATCTTCTTCTCCTCCTTCCTTCTTCCTGAATCTTCTTCTCCTCCTCCTTCTTTGAATCTTCTTCTTCTTCGTCTTCTTCTCCTCCTCCTTTGAATCTTCTTCTTCTCCTTGTTCCTCTTCTTCTTCTTCTTCTTCTTCTTCTTCTTCTTCTTCGTTCTACCCTTCCTCTTCTTCCTGAATCTTATTCTTCTTCTTCTCCTTGTTCCTCTTCTTCTTCTTCTCCTTGTTCCTCTTCTTCTTCTTCTTCTCCTCCTTGTAAATTCTTCTCCTTGTAAATTCTTCTTCTTTCCTGGTGCTTATTGTTGTTCGGCAAGATGAAGCTTTTCTCCAGCAGATCCAGGAACAGATTTCGACATTCCAGTCTTTGAGGATGCGCTGCAAAGGATCTGGGCTGTGGAGGGAGAAAATGGGTGAGACAAGAGACAGACAGACAAAGACAAAGACAAGAGACAACGAAGAAAAGAAGAAGAGGAAGAAGAAGAAGCTATGGCGATGGAGGAGATGGGATCTCACATTTTCTTCCATGGAATTTCTTTTTCTGTTTTTTCAATGAATTTTACAGGATAAAATAATATTAAAAAACCCATTTTTTTATTATTTATCCCTTCCAAAATAGAGGCCCTTTTTTTTGTTATTTCTTATTTTCCACAGAATTTGGGGAGAACAAATTGCTAAAAAACATTTTTGCCTATTTTTTCATTATTATCTTTTCTTTTTTGTTTGCTTGATTTACCACAAGTTTTTACAAGTTTTTGGGACAAAATGTTTTTGTTTTTGTTTTTTTTTGCTAATTTTTCCATGGAAGTTTTGGTAATATATTTCTCAAAGAAAATGCCTATTACTAAAAAACATATTGTTGCTTTTCTGGACAACTGGGATTTTGTTTTTTTTGCAGATGTGTAGCAAACAAAAGAACATTTAATTTGATATTTTTCATGAGATTTTTGGTTTACAAACATGTTTTTTAAGAATATTCTTCAAATATTACAAAAAGAAAATACTTCCCCTGTTTTCCCCTGTTTTTTTTGTAAGTGATGGTTTTCCCCTGTTTTTTTTGTAGTTTTCCCCTGTTTTTTTTGTAAGTGATAGTTTTCCCCTGTTTTCCCCTGTTTTTCTTAAGTGATAGTTTTCCCCTGTTTTTCTTAAGTGATGGTTTTCCCCTGTTTTTTTTGTAAGTGATAGTTTTCCCCTGTTTTTTTTGTAAGTGATAGTTTTCCCCTGTTTTTCCCTGTTTTTCCCTGTTTTCCCCTGTTTTTCTTAAGTGATAGTTTACCCCTGTTTTCCCCTGTTTTTTTTTGTAAGTGATAGTTTTCCCATTTTTTCCCCTGTTTTTTATGATGTGAACTTTTCCCTTGTTTTATTTGGGCATTTTGCTAAGAGAATTATTAGTAATAGAAAAAGAGCCAATGAATGGGATAATACAAAAACATATGCCCACCAAAATTGACCAAATCTGGCCATATGCCCACACAACTAAACCAACCAACCTCTCATCCTATGCAGGCAGAAGAAGATGAAGAGGTTTCCATTGTGTAAAGCCCAGAAAGGATGCCAGAATCAGGATTCCCTTTCCTGATCCGGCATCGATCTATCAGGCTCGAGAATTCCGAATTCCAGATTCATCTGAACCAGATCCTGGAGGCATGCATCATACAAAACACAGCAGCAGAAGCAGCAACCGTTCAGAATGGCCAATTCGTATACACACAGGCACCTACTGTCTCTTCAAAACCATGCATCCGTGTATAATAATAGCCGACCTTTCGATAGCTGGATTCTGTCACAGCCACAAACTCTCTCTGCTCATCGTTTTCTTCTGCTTTATTACTGATACTGATCGTTTGGAAGATTCCTCGACCCAAGCATGCATGCTCTCACCGCCTCCCATTCACCAATTTCGCAAGCTTGCATCGATGCCTGCCTCCGTATCCCTCCCTATCCCCCCCCCCCATGTTGGTATCAAGGTGGATTTACAATCTAACAATCGGTATCAAGGCGGATTTGCGTCAAGACTGTCTTGCCCATGCTGACAAAGTTGAGATGTGAGACATGAATCAAAATATAGCGAGCTCGAATTAGTTGACATTGAATGTCGCATACCAAACTCCGGATTGCACGTTGAAGTTGACATACAACTTTTTCGGTAGATCTTGACATCTTGCATTCTAAAGCTAACGATAAACATATAACAAATTTGACGATTAGGGAACTGTTTGGGCATTCATGAATCGTCATAATGTTAAAGTTTAGACGTACATGGGGCCCGGCAACTGGCTCCGCTCGATTGGCAAATGACTCAGATGGATGCGATCGAGGAGAACAGACATACCTTGGGTTATTGAAGCTTTACTACGAACTAGTTTTTGGAGAAATGTTGCCTCGGAAGTATGTTTTAATCATTGGGCTTCAAGAGACTCGTGCATGCATCTCGATCGTGTTAAATTAAATTATTGCACTTCTGGTCTATTAGAATTGACCGAGGGTTAAACAATAGTTTTGTAAGATTTATTATTATTATTATTTTGCATCAGCTGGGTAAACATCTAAGATCATATGACATCTTTTTTTGTCATCTGCGTACAATTTCGCTTCCACGGTGTCGAGTAGATTGTGGCACAAATTTCGTGGTCGTTATATTTTGCCCCTGTCATGTTTGTTACAATGTATATGGTTCAAGCATTTCAGCTTGTTGTCAATGTCACATTGGATCCTTTTCCTTAAAATTTCTAAATGGTTGCAAGGCACAGCCTTGCATGGATGTTGTAACTAGGTAGAATTTCAACGTAGCGATGCATGAACAAGCTATGGAGCTGAGAGATGTTGCGAATCGGGCACTAAACAACTCTAGAGTTACATATTATTATTATGTACAATCAATGGAGGATTGGAGTCATATTCTAACCTAGTTTCTAAGACATATAGAAGGTAATTTACCTACCAAAAATAATTAATGGAAGGATTAATGTTTTACACTCAATTAATGGAAGGACTAATGCTTTCTTTACTCTTAATTAACGGAAGGATTCTTTCTTGGAAAAATAAAGACCATGTTTAAGGACCCATGCGGTGTATGACACAATAGAAGCCATATGTGGAATGCCTCCAGGATGTTGTCCTCTTTTTGTAGTTATTAAAGATCAAGCAAGAGTTGTGGGTTCTTATAATTTACTGGAGTCGAACAAGAATCTTGGTACATGGAATTAATGGACAAATACATGATCTAAGGGGATGAAATGGAAATTGATTGGTCACTCATATCGCCTAGGCAACTTAATCATCATTCATCATTTGATCCAAGCAAGAATCAAATGCATGAATGAATCACACCATTCACAATTTGATCCAAGCAAAATCAAATGCACGAATGAATCGCCATTCAAAATTTGATCCAAGCAAAATCAAATGCATGAACTAGCAGCTTGACACAAATGCTGACGACTTTAATCAACAACATTGAGATCATGACAACACAAAATCATTGGCTTCCACAACCACCAAAATATCTTCATCACTAAGTATCACATCATGTAATGCTTGATTTATAACAATTGTCTCCAAATGTTGGTAACTTGTTCACCTTCAACCTCAATTTGGGCATACAACGGCTTTGACAGTATGTCAGATTCGATTCTTACAATTGCCATGAACCAGAAGAATTGTTTTCCTTAGTTACTATCATAGCAAGACATGAACTGAAATCTGGTAATAAGATCACCTTATCATTCTCAGAAATCTACGGTCTTTAGATTTACAAAGTTTTTCTCGCAAAGCGTCTATTTGAGCTAAAGATCACCACAGGGTGCTCATATGAAAAAATTATGAGTAAAACTCTAACTAAGTCTATTTGCTTTTATCTTAGGGTCTCTCTCTCTCTCTCTCTCTCTCTCTCTCTCCTGGTCTCTCGTTTAAGGTTTTTAGCTTCTCAAAACCCTGCTCTCTCTAGAGAGAGAGAGAGATTGGTGGATTGCCATTGGGTAATACCTTGATTAATAGGAGAATTGCTAGTGGTATGTGTTTTTTGTCCAATGGGCGTGAAACACATTACATCTTAATGTCCAATGGTTAAAGATATATAACAGTTTATGAATGCAATATAAGATGTTAATTTTAGGGGTTGCAAGGTGACCTTTCAACTGGGTATTTGCACTTCTAGGTTATGAAGGATTAACACCACACTATCACCTTATTCTAAATTACTTACGGTATTAGGGTTTTTGCTTTATATGGACAAACGCATAATAGATTTGTGCTTGATTCCCAACAAAGGGCGCGAAAGTATATGGTGAAGTTGGAAGAGAGCTCATTTGCTTTAGTTTATATTTATTGGAGAGATTGAGACAGTTAGGACACATATAAAGCGACAATGGCGTCGCTTGGTTTTGTCAGCATACTAGACATGTCAAGTGGCCAAGAGCACAAGGAGAACCCAACACCGAGATGACCGACGACGATGTTGTGGCTGACCGAGGCTTTCGACACACAAAATGTGGAAACGCGGCCGTTGCGCTGTGAGATTCGATTCGATTCCTACAACCGTGGCGCTGTGAGATTCGATTCGATTCCTACAACTGCCATGAACCAGCGGAATATGCCGAAAAACCCAAACCAAAAGCGAGGTGGGGGGGCAATCCATCGGTCAGGAGGAGGGCGAGGGCATCATCCTCTTGGCGGCGAGGATGCGCGAGACGTGGAGGCCGCGGCCGAGGGCGTGGTTGAAGAGGATGCGGGTCTGCATCGCCTGGAAGCCGGGGAGCCAGGAGAGGACGGCGACGGGGACGAGCACGGCGGCGGCGACGAGGAGGTCGTAGAGCCGCGCGAGGGAGACGACGAGGGGCCACGCGGGCGTGCCGGCCAGCAGCGGCTTGAGCACGACGCAGATGCAGAGGAGGCCCCAGCCGGTGGGCACGAGCGCGAGCGAGCCGAGGACGAGGTCGCGGAGCTCGAACGCGGTGAGCTCCGCGAGCAGCACCAGGGCGGCCGCCGCGAGCAGAGCCACGAGGAGCTGCATCGATCTGTAGTAGAGGTGGCTCTTGGCCGCGTAGCGCGCGGCGGCCTTCCCGAGCACCGCCGCGACCGCCAGGGCCCCCGCGAGGAACAGCCACGACGCCAGGTACACGGCCACGCTCCGGCTCCCGCCCGCGATCCGCAGCCTGTACACCATCCCGTACTGCACGAGGAAGAACCTGAGGCTCAGCACGATCTCGGCCGCCCTGCCCCAGAACCCCGTCGTGCGCACGTGCTCGTGCTGCTCGTTCCACCACGCCTCCCAGCTCTCGTCGGCCCCCGCGAGGCGCCCCCCGCCCCCCCTGTTCCAGAGCCAGCTCTGGAAGTCGTCGAAGTCGTACACGGTCTGCAGCCAGTCGAAGCCCGTCGGGTTGAACACGAACGGCGCCATCATCCACGAGAGCGCGAGGAACCACAACGAGAGCGTGAGGAGGATGCGGGCGAGCGCGCCGCCGCCGCCGCCA